>JAAEAF010011016.1:22367-59976 GCA_011037195.1 Triatoma infestans | reverse complement strand
CGTATAACTAAATTTTATATTTGTTTAAAAAATATTAATAGTAAAGTACGTGCTTCTGCCCCCGTTTAAAAAATATTAATAGTAAAGTACGTGCTTCTGCCCCCGTCCACGACACCTAATTTGGTAGTTGGACGTTAAGCCCGCCTGAAAAAATAGGCATTACTTTACTTTTACTTAACTTTACTTTTATTATTGATATCCAATCTCTATAGTAATATTTTACATATAAAAATGAATTTAAGCAAATTTCTCCATCTTCCATCATATTTTCGGAAGTTATAATAAAACTAATTTTATAAATACTAACAATTAAATAAGGATTATTAAACATAAAATACAGGTTTATTGGCACTAAACGAGAACAGATAATGCGTGATAAAAAAAAAAAAATAGAAAGTAAAGAGATGGGGGGGTTGACTGGACCTACCAGCTAGGTAAAAGATCGGCGTGGTTAACCTAGTCCTCCAAGGTAAACCTCATTAATGTAAAGTTTTTTTTTTTTATTTACAAGTTTGTAAACAACTGGAATATATATATACATAGCCTGCTTCTTCTAATTTTGAATCTTGATAACGAAAGGTAAAAAAAAATTTTACTAGTTCATTAGTACTCGGATTTGATGGGCAATTTTTATTGAACAAAACGTGTAACACCAGGGCTTCAAATGGTTGTCCAAGCTTAATAAAACCTGATTTTTTTTTTTTTAGAAATATTGCGGTCACATTTTCGAAATTTATTTTATAACCGGAAATATATGTTTTAAGACCCACTGAATATAAAAAAAAAAAATGGTTTCAGCAAATAGTCTGTAATATGTGTGTCTGTCTGTGTGTCCGTGCGTTCGTTGTGCTTTAACAAAAATATCCTTAAAAAATGAAACTTACAGGAAGTTTAAACTTGGTGTTCCATTTAGATACTATCACCGCATCAGTCAGAAAGATTTCCGGTAAATTCCATCAACCGGAAGTGCAACTTTACTGAACGGTTTTGTTTGTTTTTTTTCTCGAAAACGGCTCAAATGATTTTCTTTAAACTTCGTATACAATCTGTACACATAAATACTTAGCATTTTTATTTGAAACATTTTCCAGGGAAAATTATTTTTTCGGGGGGGGGGGGGAGATGGGATGCTGGGCGCATAGTAGCGTTAAGCTTTCTTCTATTGTACCACATCAGTATAATATAGTGTAACGCAGCCAGTGGTGCCATCTAGGAGAGAAGGCAGGTACCTAAGGTTCTCTTAGTGGCCGCAGAAAGCGCTGACAGCGCTCTAGTTCTCACTGGAAGAATTGAGAAAAGTCTAGAAGGTTCTCTACCGGTATAATTAGTGGGACCACAGAGAGTTGAGAGAGTTTTTTTTTCAGTTACAAACGAAGTCACTAGTTTGTGAAAAGTATATAAAAAGTGAACAAAATGAACTTTTGTGGTTTAAACTGTGAAGTAATTATTATTAAGTGTTGTATTTTATAATTTAGTGTGTATAACAATAAATTGGTGTTTTCTTTATTGAAGTTTAGAGTATTTTATCTATACGAACCTACTTAAAACTAGTTGCAGTAGCTAGTTTAGAGGGAAAAACGTTACAATATGGTTTTACCGCTTACATAATAATTAACATTTAGATAAAATTCAAAAATAATTTTTTTTTTTTTTTTTTGTGCTCGAGAGATATCAAAACAAGTATTACCGGGGAAAACTCATCAATTTTCAAAATCTTACACGTATACACTACTTCCTCTTATAGCAGTGTAAGGGAAAGTGAATATCCGGTGTGAAACCACAACTTTCCGCAACACTTTCTCTTTATAGCATTCAATACAATTTATAAAACTGACAGATTTTCTGTAAACAAAAAATTGCAATTATTATTTTCTCATATTGCTGTAAAAAGGAAGTATTGGAATCGTGTCAAATTTTCGATATCTAGTTTTCACTGGATATATATACGTATTGAAGTCTACGAACCGGAAATGGTCGGTTTTCAGAAAAAGGTCTGTGTGTGTGTGAGACATTTAATTTTGGGTATCAACATAGACTTCCGACAGGAAGTTAAATGTCAATATTACTCAACCGGAAGTTACCTACCATTTTACTGAAAAGATTATTTCCGTTTTTTGCAATTTTCTCGGAAACGGTTTGAACGATTTTCTTTAAACTTATTAATATCAACTACATATTATTAATAAAGAGCTACAATTTTTAATTGAAACGTTTCTCTGGAATAATTCATTTAAGGAGCTTTTTTTGGTGGAAAGTTGGGATTATGTTTTCCTTAGTTTATTATATAAAATACTATCATCTAATTGAATATGTGGTTGGATCCGCAATACTAACATAACCTATATGATTTTATCCGTCTTTGTATGCTTCAATGTTTTGGTTCTGACCGGTTGTGGATTTTCATACATTCATCAGATTAAGGTTTACAATCAATTTGTCCAGAAAAACGATATAGTTATATATCGTATAAACATTTAGTTGAAATTATCTCTCTACACGAATTGATTGTAAACCTGACGAATATATGAAAATCCGCAACCGGTAAGTACCAATACTTTGAAGCATGTTACGATGGATAAAATCATAGATACTATTATCTAAATTGGTTGTGGCTCACGTGTGATGGCCAAAAAAAAAAATAATGTTGCCAAAATTTTTGAATTTAAAGTAAATCGGTTGACCGGAAATGCGGTTTTTTACTGAACCTCCGTTTTTTTTTCAGTTTTCTACAATTTTATCCATAAAAACATTGAAGGTTTCCACTAAATTTGTTAAAGTAATTATTCATAAAAAAAATTGAAGATAAATTAACATTTAGTAACATTTATAAGTTTGAGGAAAATTTAAAAATTTTTCTTTCTATCTCCATGGCAACAACCCTTGGTGGGTCCTGGCTTCCTCTAAGGGTCAATTCCAACTGTCTCTATTGGTTGCAGCTGCTTTCCAGTTGTGATTACCCAGGAGATTTTTCACATTGGTGGCAACACTATCCAGCTATCTGAGCTTCGGTCTGCCGATCTCTTTCTTGTTGTACCCGCTTCTCCTTCCAGAATTTTTCTTGGCATTTCATCTTGCTCCATTCTAATGGCCCGCCACGATGTTTAGCCTAATCTTGTTCACTATATCTGCTTCTCCATATGATTCATACAATTCCCTATTCATTCTTCTTCTCCATATATTATCTTCTTTTACTGGACCCAAAGATTTTTTGGAGAATTTTTTTCCTTTCAAAAACAAGGCAAGAGAGTTTTCATCTGTCTTAAGAATGGTCCAGGTTTGAGAAGCATACGTTAGGACTGTAAGAATGAGTGTTTTGTAGTGCCTAATTTTGGTTTGCCTGGATATTAGGTTGCTCTTCATGAATTTCATTGGGCCAAAGTAGCATCGATTTGCGGTTGTGATTCTTTTATCGATCTCCTGCAAGATGCTATTAGTGGAGTTAGTTTGGAAGCCAAGGTAATTAAATTCATTAACTCTCTGAAAGACATAAGAGCCGATTTGTAAATACTCTCCCGGAGGGCCGATGCTTCTCTCCAACGTACATATACTTCGTTTTTTCCTCGTTTACAATCAGGCCCATTGATATTGTCCATTGTTTTCTAATACGTACAACTATGTAAACTTGCTATGAAGACTTATGTGAGTGTTTTACACCATTTCCTTTTTACTTCCTCTTACTCCTAGTAAGAGGAAGTATTGTAATCGTGTCAAATTTCGATATCGAGTTTTCACCGGAAATATCCGTTTTGAGGTCCCCTGAGTCCAAAAAAGTGGTTTTTAGCAAATGGTCTGTGTGTGTGGGTGTGTGTGTGCGTGGTGTGTGTGTGTCCGTGTGTGTGTGTGTAGGTGTATGTATGTAGTAAAGCATAGCTCAAAAACGAAAAATCGTAGAAAGTTGAAATTTGATATTCGTTTAGAGGTCACCATGGGATCTGACTGTACGTATCTGTAGAAATTCCTCAACCGGAAGTACACTTTACTAGTTGGATTTTTTTTTTTTTTGCGATTTTCTCAAAAATGGCTCCGACGATTTTCTTAAACTTCAAACATCAACCACACATACAAAGAGCTACAACTTTTATTTGAAACATTTCTCCGGGAAAATGCATTGAAGGGCACTTTTGGGGGAGGGGTGGGGTTAGGTTTCCATCTAAAGTGCTATTTCAGTTTATTAGACAATTCTCCCATCTAAATAATGTTAATTAGAATTAAATATGTTGTTGAAATTCTGAGTTTGAAAAAAATCGGATAACCGGAAAAGTGCGTTTACTTTACCACTTTACTAAATGATTTATTCACTTTTTCGCAATTTTCTCAAAAATGGCTTTGACGATTTTTTTGAAACTTCGTGTATAAACTAAACATGCAATGATCTACAACTTTTATCTAAAACATTTCTCTGGGAAATTTCTTTTAAGAGCACTTTTAGGGGAGGGGGGGTTTGATTTTCATCAAAGTGGTATCCTAGTTCATTATACAATTCTATCATCCAAACATAATTAGTTAGAAATAGATAGATGGCTGAAATTCCGAGTTTCAAGAAAATTAGTTAACCGGAAGTGCGCTTTTCCTGAACAGTTTTTTCAGTTTTCGACGAATTTCATTAAATTTGGTACATAAACTATAAAATTTGTCAATTATCATTTTGAGAACTGGAGTAAGAGAAAGTTGTGTGAGTGTTTCACACCAGATTTTTTACATTCTCTAACTGCTTTCTAAGAAGTAGACCATCGAAATGAGCTTTTTTTTTTTAACAAACCCTGGGTTTTGCTAATGTTGCCTTATGATTCCTGGGAACTTATAATTTCTTTAAAATTTATGGTTGCTCACATATAGTCATATAGTTCCTGCTAGTTCATATAGTCTCGTAAATTCTTAGGAAAGGTTTGTATTCTGGTTGCTATGCTACGTTACAATTAAGTTAAACAAGGGAATAGGCGTGTGCTGTGCAATATGTATGAATATGTGTGTGTGTGCTGCGTTACACTACCACGTTTTTTAATCAATAAACCAGCTGGCCAGAGCTTTTTTTTTTTTTTTAAATAAAAGCTAACGATTTACTTTCTATCAGTTTTGGTCACTTATATCTAAAACAAATATTTGTTTATCAATGGACATATAATCTGATTAATGTTATAATGAAATAATTCGAAACTAATTTCGAAATGATTTATGTTTTTTATTTACTCTTTTTAAACAAATAAATCTTATGCGAAACGTTAACATGACTTTACTATTATAAAAAATTTTCTCAGTTTCTAATTGAATATTTTTCCAAAAAGTGGGGATTTTTAGTAAATATATTATCTCTCTATTTTTATTTTTATCAGTTTTCTTGAAAATGGCTTTAACAGTTTTCTTTAAACTTCGTATTCTAAGTGAAGAACATAAAGCTTCATTACACTTCACAGACAATTCTCTGGGAATATTAACTTTACGAGAGTTCTGGAAATCCTGACTATTATCAATCAATCAATCAATTCTTTATTGCTTTTAAGATAAATATCTTACAGCAAGGGTTGAGTCTTTTACAAAAAGATATTATATAAAGAAAAATTATAAAATAATACAGTACCAAAAGAGGCAAAATGAAGTACATTCTTCTTATGAATAATAACAATAAGAAATACAGAACCAAAATTATTAACTATGATAAGATTATTGTATCCAATGTAAAATAAAGAAAATAACTAATCAAGTTTGAATAAAGTTCTTTAACTTTAATGACTTTTGTACATAATGAAAAAGATTATTGACTTTAGTATGAGACTCTATTACTAGTAGGTTTAGATAGAGATTCATCATTTAATGGGTTTGAAATATAAATCGAGAGATATAACTGTCTAAAGTGATTTAACGTGGGACAAAATAACAGGAACTGACCTATGCTGTCATTATCAGATTTACATAAAGGGCATAACTGATCAGGATCAAATCTGTATGTTATATTATTAAGATAAATTCTACAAAACTTGTCACTAAACAATCTTAATTGGGCACATACTCTTAGCTTATTAATATGGCACTGTAGTGAAATATAAGGTTCTCCGAGTCCCAACGTACTTATATTTCTAAATACACGATTATATGATGATGAGATTACCCTAGATACATCTTTAGATATCAAATTATTTTTAAATGACTCTAATAGACTTGGAAGAGAACGATACAGTAGCTGAGGATCCTGGGCATTCCAGATGTCATCAGCTCCTACTTCTAACAAGTAAGCTCTGACCATATGACACCAGTTAAAAGGGAAAATACACGATTATATGATGATGAGATTACCCTAGATACATCTTTAGATATCAAATTATTTTTAAATGACTCTAATAGACTTAGAAGAGAACGATACAGTAGCTGAGGATCCTGGGCATTCCAGATGTCATCAGCTCCTACTTCTAACAAGTAAGCTCTGACCATATGACACCAGTTAAAAGGGATCTTACTATTTTCAAAAAGTTCTAGCAACCTGCAGTAACAGATTTTTGGTAGCCGATCACTAGGCATTAATAGAAGTTTGAGCCACCATCTTAATAATTGTTTAAAAATTCTTAACTTCAAGTGAACTCTTCCTGTCTCTAATCGGACATATGCGTCGGGCATAGATCGTGGAAGGTGTAGAAGTGATTTCAAAAATCTAATCTGTATCCTTTCAACTAATTCGTCATACGGAGCGGCCCAAACCTCGGATCCATACATCAGGACATTTGTGACTAGGCTATCAAAGAGGTATATCTTGGATTGCCAAGTATCACTCTTAATTGAATTTAGAATATTTAGGACAATAGGTATAGAATGGGAGCTTTTAGTGACAAAATGGACTGCGTAACGGGCAAATTTACCAGAAGACGAAAAGGGAATTCCTAGATAAATGAATGTCTTCTGAATTTCTAGGGCAGAGCCTTCGAAATAGAGGTCTTTAATATTTGAGAGTTTCCCACTTTTTTTAAAAGGAACAATTACGGTTTTTTTATTATTAACTTTTAAACCATTTTCGCGACAATAATTTTCTAATATTCTTAATTTCTTTTGAACGTCTTGCCAGGAATATCCAATAATAGCCAGATCGTCGGCGTATAAAAAATCCTGACTATTATAGGTTTACTTAGAGAACTTAATGTTTAGCATCGTTGGGATTGATAGAGGTTTATCTGCAATATAGTCACCATTCAGGTATGTCCTTAAAACCAAGAAGTAAAATGTATGGTTCACTGTCATCGGATCCGAATCATTATAGATTCATAGGATCCGAAGAGCGGAGAAACACAAAAATGAAACAAAAAGTTAGTTACTCCTTAGATAGGGCAGACTAGGAAGGAACAGCTCGATTCATATAAATCGAGCAACAGAATAATGTTCAGACAGTTTACGACCAGTTAACAACCAGTCAGCAACCTTCTACTACCTTTCATCACTGAGCCAGTCTGTCTCTTTATATATATATATCTCTCGCTACCTAACTTCTATTTTACTGTAACGTCCTTGCAGTTTGTGTGTTCAATTCATTATACAGGGTTCACCATATCTACTAGTTTATTTCTCTAAAATCCACTCTCTCTCTCTCTCTCGCGCATTATATTAATCTCCGCTCTTCGGATCCTGTGAATCTATAATAATTGGGATCCCATTACTTTCACCATTAACTATACGTTCATAAAAATTCCGAAATCAAAATAAAAACGTTATGATTTGTACGATGAAAGAAATGAAGGAAGTTGGTACGAGCGCCATGGCTACCACTCAGTGGGTAGAGGCGTTTTCTTCTAGCCGTTACTTGCGATACTGAATTCGACCCCCCCGAAATAGTCTTTGGATTTATAAATGTATTAAATGTGTTTAATACGTATTATAGTAAATGGTAATTGCTTCCATGCACAACTTTCGATCTTAGTTAGACGTAAACTGCCTGACAAAAATAGACAGAGGAATTTTTACTTTTCTTTTTTTTCTAATTTAAGGCTCGTCAATATCTCTGGTCATTGGAACCCGGAGCCTTCTCAGTGCACTGCCTCCGGCCTCCGGATAGTGTTCTCTCGTTACAGACATCACTGTCCATTAACGTACAGTGAACTGTAAAGGCTCCTAGGAAGAAAAAAAATCTAAGTGTAGCACTGGACTCGAACCCGGGACCTCCGCGTGGAAATCAAACGCGCTAACCACTGAGCTAATTCCTTCCCTTAATTTTTACTTTTTCACTATTTGTAAGAGGTACTATCGTGTGTGTGTGTATGTTTTGTAGAAAAATTATGTTATGCAAATTAAAATTTTGTCAGCTGCAAAACTGAGAACCAATTATATAAACCTTTTTTTTTTTAATTTTTAATTTTTATAAGTAGGTGTTAATAAAGAGAGATTAATTAAAAATGTTTACATGTGTTAAACACAAACAGAATTAATGGAGAAACTTGTTTTAATGAATGGAATAAAACTTACTACCAAACCAGTGGGGGGAGAGAACTACATTACATATGAATGTAGGTGGTAGTGTCAGTCAGCTGTTACATTAAGTAGGTTGTTAGAAGGTAGAAAGGAGATCAGGAAGATCTCGACCTTGACTACCTTTTTACGCGCGTGTATAATAGTCGTCAGAGTATTCACCACCATTACATGATATTTTCGATGCCTTAAACATATAACCTTACTTCCTTAAATGTTTTGCCTTAAACATAAAACTAAACATTGAGTGATATTTCCTTGAACTGAATCTGTAGCCAACCGATGGGTCTACCTTAAAAATTTCCTTAAAAGTTTCCCTATGTGGAGGGGGAGGCGTACTTTTCAGGAAGTTTTCCTTCCATTACCACTGGCAGAATTACCATATTAATTGATAAATCCCAGGAAACATGGATTCCGATAATTTGCAGCAAGGACGCAACCACTTATACAGACAAACATCGAGGCTTATTACGCTACAACTTGAGGAATTATAATCACTCATAGGTATGAATTCATAAACTATTTGAGAAGTGTTAACACACAGACTTACTGGGGATTTTAATAATTTGATTAAAAAGGTAATTAAAGATAGAATAGGTGTCGTAAATAAAAGAAGGGAAGTGTTTTTAAATAAAATTCGAAATTCAATAATCGGGATGTTTTATTAAGAAAATGTTTTAATTTAATTGAATTTAAGTTATCCAAACATTTCATATTGTTTACCTACTTCGGTTAAAATTTATCAACCAGAAATGCGACAGCGATTTTCTTAAAACTTCGTAAACATACTATCTACATTCATTAAACTTTCCTCTAAACTATCGCTTCAATGCAATGTATAGCAGGGCCCGTTCTAGCGATTACGTCGCTACGACAAAAAGACAAATTGCCGCCCCTTAAGAATATGTATATATATTTTTTAAAGCACGTCTATGTACATTCAAATATATGCTGAAGCAGCGCTCTGCTCGCGTGCTAATGCTATTCTGTTCAGAGTGGTATATGCATGTTCAAACAAGTTCAAGCATCGTCCTTTACAAATTCTGCGTTAATTTTTCAATAACGGTGTAAATATTTTTAACTTTTGGACATAATATAAATTCGCTACGCACTGTAAATTTTTAGCAAAGGAAAAAAATCGATATGTAAAATTTTCTATTAATTAAGAATTTAACACATCAATATTTTTCTCACACTTACAGCCAAAATCTCACACTTGCCGGTCCTTAGAGCGGGCGCTGGTTATAGTACTACCACTTATATAATATTAAGGCCGGAACCTGCTCTGGGAATAGCCAAAAGTATGGCGAAGGCGTCTCTGAGAGAATGGATTCGGAGGGAGCATAATCGTCACTGGAGGCTAAGTACTGGGGCAAAACACGGCAAAATGGCCATGTCAGAGCTGTGTAGAAGAAGAACCAGAGACACCCTTGGTCTAAGCAGGTATCAGATTTCTCTGACAACGGGCCTGTAGGTTCAATGGGGGCATGGTAGGTTCAAAAAACATCTACACAAAGTGGGGTTGGTGGATACAGAGCCCTTGTGCAGACTATGTCAGGAGGAGGAGGAGACGGTCTCTCACTGCTGTTTGATTGCGTTGCAATCGATAGATTGCGGTACGAGATCTTCGGCACGTTGAGACCGGAGGAAATCGTACTCCAAGAAGGACTGGTGGGGAAGGTTCTGGATCTCATGAAGAGGGGGGCTTCCATTACTAGGTTTCGAGGGTTTGGCACAATAAGCCTCAATGGGAGGCTGCAGTGCCTGGGTTTTAGTCCCCCCCCCTGCATCATCCTATTCTATTCTATATAATATTAATATACTTAAAAACTTTACTCAGAAGCATCCCCAATTTGTAGAAAATTGGTTAACAGAAATGCAACAATACAGAATATGTTTTTGGATTTTTCTCGACGAGGAAAACGACCGTAACAATTTCCTTTAAACTTGGAATTCTAATCTAATCTAGAACTCGGGGATTCCAGGGAAGTTCAACACTTAGGCCATTGCTAGGCCCATTCTGCAACACATAGAACACCTCATATCAGCCCTGTATCATTAAAAAAACGCCAATGCGTTCAAAATTAGCGAGTGAAATTTCTAATCCCGCACCAGATTGTGGGCGCTAAATTTTCAGGAATCGTCTGCGAGCACACTCCAAGAAGGTGAAACGGTAACTCATTCTTTTGGCTGCATTTCCTACTGCTCTGGATCCGCAGAAAGACCCATAATATGTAGATGCTTCCTTATTAAAAAGGCAATGGCCTGTAATCCTCCTTAGCTCCGCTTTTGTTTTGCCGAGGAGATAGGTTGAGGAGTCTTTTTTGAGTGGCCCTCCAAGAAAATCATAGGGTGCCTCAGTCCCTCAGTATTTCCCCAATATAGATTATTATTTTTAATTTAAGGCGCGTCAACATCTATGGTCATTGGCGCCCGGAGCTTCTAATATAGGCTTTACAATCAGAATAAGACAGAGACACAGATAGTAACGGACCGTTCAATGCAGCCTGCTTCGCCGACATGTCCACTCTCTCATTACCCTCTATTCCGCAATGGGCCCTACTCCACACCAGCCTTATTGTTTTGCCAGCACTTTTTAGATCTATTAATCTTTTCATTATATTAATAACTATGTAGTTATATTTTTTATATATCGTAGTTTATGTTAAAGCACTTTGGCAGTCTGAAACAATTATAAATTCTGAATACGAAAAGTGGCAAAGGACTTACACAGAGTCTCCTAAGGGTCAATTTTATAAATCGTTAGTCCCTGTAGTAGGTCATAAACCTTGGTTTCGCGATGGTTCATTTTCTAAATAGTTTGTCACCATTATCAATAGACTCCGATGTAATCATTTCATATGTAAGAAATATCTACATAAAATAGGTAAAGAAACATTGTACAACTTGTAACTATCCAGAAGACATGGAATACATTGTCCATGACTTGCTTCAAATATACACACAACAGAAACTGGCTCTTTAAAAATTTAAAAAAATCAATTGCAGGCAAACTAACGTATCCTAACATACTGAAGAATAGAAAAGTTTACGAAGAACGGGGACCACTTCATTAGTGGTCTTACCCTAAGCAAAAATTAGACCTATGAAGAAAACATTCTCCGGCTAATAAATGTGAACTGATGCCATACAAAACTTTAATCGATAAAATTTAATCGGCGCTTGGAGCCTTCTCAGTGCACTACCGGCCTCCGGACAGTGTTCTGTCGTTACAGACAACACTGTCCATCACCGTACTCTGTAGAGGCTCCTAGGAAGAAAAAATCTAAGAGCTAGCACTGGACTCGAACCCCGGGGGCCTCCGCATGGGAAACGCGCTAACCACTGGGCTACACCCTTCTCCTTTTTCTCCAATATAATGCATGTTTTCGTGTTAGCAATTTTTCAATTCTCAATTCAAATTTTATAATTTGCCAATACGATCGCAATAACTTCCTTTTTTTATCAGAAGTAACAAAAATAAAAATATGCCAGCACTTACACTGCTAATAATAATAATCATAATAATAATAATAACCTAGTCAAATCACTGTAATTACCTTCAATACTTTGAACAATAGTAATTTAAAAAATAAAAAAAAAACCTTTATGACACGAGTTTTATTGCCAGAAATTTATTACTAACTTTATTGTTGATAAGTTTTAGATCAATCTGAAAAAAGAGAGAAATAAATTACCTATTGTGAACAATATCTAGCTATTAAAAAGAAAATCAATTGTTTCCCTGAATTGTATACGATACTTAGAAAGGCAATGAACCAAAATTATACACGTATCTTCTCAATAATAGAACTGTTTTAATCAATAACCTTAGTTAGTTAATAATGTAAACAGCCAGACCTACAAATAGTATATGTTTAAAAATATTCTTGATATGCTATCATGGATTATAATAGTGAAAGTGAAATAAATACTTAAAAAAAAACAAAAAAAAAACAGTTTTTGCTTCCTAATAAACTTGTAGAATATAAATGATGTTCCATTTGTAGTATTTCTGAAAGGATATATTTTTTTATATCTGAAAAGTGAGAATAAAAGATTTGTCTATTTGTAGGGAGTGTCTTTTCGGTGTGTAGACAGACTGTAAGAGAAAGATTTGCAATCGTCTTCAGACTTTCCAAATTAAATTTTCATTAAAAATTATATATTCTGAGTGCGGATATTAACCATGCTTCAATATCTCATCAAGGATTTCCCCGACTTTGAAGGATGAATTAAAAAAAAAAAAAAAAATGAAATTCCACAACTGTGTTCTATATTTGAAAGCCGTCTTTTTATCGCTGCAAAATGTAAATGCACTAATGTCAATCAGTTATAATCACATAAAAAAAATCTTATGTTAACCATTCACTATGACTTTCTTCTCACTTTATAATATACAGTTATAAAAAATTGCCTAAATCTCTTTGAAACTTGAAATTTTACCTAGTTGATCAATTTTTCAAATAAAAAAAAAAAAAAAAAAGTTTATATCTATATAGTAAACATTCCAAATTTAAAGAAAATAGTGAAATAT
Source organism: Triatoma infestans (assembly GCA_011037195.1). Taxonomy (NCBI): domain Eukaryota; kingdom Metazoa; phylum Arthropoda; class Insecta; order Hemiptera; family Reduviidae; genus Triatoma; species Triatoma infestans. The sequence continues at coordinate 47,000 of JAAEAF010011016.1, read as the reverse complement.
TTTCGAAAAAATTCCCCCGCCTCCCCCCCTAAAAAAAGCTCAAAAGTCTACTCTGATAAAATAACACTTTTCTTCGGATAACCGTTTCTCTAATTTGGTTATTGGGGTTGCTATTGTAGTGGAATCAATTGTCGTGATTCCTGAGTTATGAAGTTAGATGTCTTGAAGAGGGATTTATTAGGCGGAAGTTAATTTAGAGAGTTATTGCTTGAATTACTAACACTGAATTTATAAAAATAGAATATATTTTAACAATAATTTGAACGAGCCTAATGGTAACTACAATTAATATGATTTGATAAAAGTAAATAAATAATTTTTTGGGTTTAATAACAAATAATTTAAAGTGATTATAATAAATAAACTCATATGCACAACTATGAAAATAATTATAAGATAAACCTTGTATAGGGACGCGCTCGGAACTCAAGTATAACTGCTGCTGTAAAATGATACTGATATAATAATGTGGCTACTGGTATAATGATGATGATATAATGATCCCCTCTTCCAGTGGGGCGAAGTTTATATTAGTCTTACTCACACACTGTCCAGTGTGTAAGTAAGTTCTCACACTAAGACATCTCTAGTAGCGTGCGACCTTGTGCGACCTTGGTTAGGTCGGCGACCAGTGATTCAGGTCAGTGGCCAGATTTGGTCGCCCATAGGCGACTTTCAAAGACCAGATGGCTTCTGTTCAATAGACAGGGCCTTATCGGTGCTTGTCTTTGATACCTTTGTATTGAAAAGGCAGCGGCCGGCTGTGGGGCCACTAGTTATAAATTATTCTTTCCTTTTGTTATATTTTGTGAAGGCATTGACATTGCTTTGACATTGCTATGTCATTACACTATCAAGCCTATGCCACGGCGACCTATGTACCCCAACAAGTTAGAGTACCCCCTCTAGTCCTGTCTGTTTAATTAAACTTTGGAGTCTGGAGACAGACTCCCGGATGATCAATGAAGGCACCCACCAGTTAAAAAGTCCCCTTTTTTAAGGCGTGTCTGTTTTGTTAGACTTAAAAATAGTCCTGCAAGAGACCCTTCGGTGAAGCTTGCAGGTGTCAACTTCTCGTCTCCAAATAGGCGAAACCTCAGCCATACAAGTCCCTCACCCTGCCAGTAAGTACACTGCTGATTCTTTATCTTCTTCTTCTTCCTGACAAAACCTACACAGACTATCCGTTACCAGGCCCATGCGATACATGTTCTTGTTAAGTCTACAGTGGCCAGTTTTCCCTTCTTTTTTTTTTTATCCCGTTCCCTTACGGTACTGAGGGATTTTTAAGGACCGTGCCTGCCCTCGTGGGGTATACCGGTCCCCTGTTGCAAGCAACAGGATCGTTTAACAAAGAGAAGGATGTCACCATTATGGAAGGGTCGTTTAGTGCTATGCCCGACCATACCAGAAGTGCCGAACTCTGGCACACCTATGCTTGACCCATTTAAGGGCAGGTTGAGATACGCTCAACCAGAGCGCAAAGAGATCACATAAAGAACACACTTCACTCCATCACTCCCAGAAGCTAGAGAAGGCAAACTCTAGCAGGCTCTGGTGAACCGCGCACACCCAGCAAATGCGCTACCAGCTTACGGGCTGGTTCCGGGGTTCCATTTTATATAGCGAGTCTCCTCCCGCTCAACTCATGACCGCAGTCCTTGGAGCTGCTGTTTAAACCACGACCACGACGAATCCTACCTCAATTGCAAGCAATTGGCTCGGATAACAGCTTGCTCCCATAGTTCAGTATTTCAACTCTAACAAGCTAGCATGACTGATCGCACGCCCGATGGATACCACCAAAGCCATCTACTGATTCCTGTCCATTGCCTCAAGTACAGGGGTATCAGTAACCCAGGATACTTACAGGCAACCCTGCAAGGGGAAAGGATCAGGATGGGTTGGGGGAGGGGATCCCCAACCTGGAGAGCCAGAGGCTGATTGCACCCCGAAGGATGGGCGATGGAGGCGTCACAGACCAACGCCAATCTACAGTGGCCACACAGCCATGTTGGATTAATTTTGCAGTAAGCCTAGGCGAGTAGCTATGAATAAACTTTTTCGCCCGCCTCTTAACCTGTGATGCTGCAGGAATGTTCAGATTCAATGAGGGTTCCAATAGAGCCCTCGCGTGCAAGGCTTAACAGGCAAGGTGTAACCCCTTTTTATTTGTATCTCAGTAACACTGGTAATTATTGCAACTAGCTCTGCTTAAAAGCAGCTTAGGCTTACCGATATATCATACCTCGGATTGACCACATACCAGCTCCCACTCCTCCTTCCACCCTGGAGCTGTCCTTGTACCATACAGAGGCGCCTAAGATTGACAGTCAATGCTTCCAAGGCTCTCTATCCAATATTAGAACTTTGAGAGGCTTCTAAAAAGTTGTATCTAAGAACCGTTGTGTCAGAAGGCATGCCCAAAATTGTGTAGGTCTCCAACTCCTCCTAATAGTCTTTGATAAATTCCTTTATGCCTATAAAACAAATGGGACTTTGTCCCTTTAATAATCTGATTTTACAGATATTTATCAATTAAATTGTATTAAAACAATCAGAGAAAGCCTTGATCTATGAATTATATCTAAAAAAAATAGATTTATTAAAAAATGTAATGATTTGCAGTAGCACTCAAAAGATCACTGTCAAAAGTGGACAGCTGTTTTATGTATACTAAAACATTATTAAAAATTATTAATTTAATCTGCGTTAGTATTTAGTAGAGTTACCATTGCTTCTCTTAACAGCCAACAGCCTCCTTGGTATCGACTCTTAATTTGAAGTTGTTTTAGCTAATGTGGCCAGAATTCTGTTACACACGATTTTAGATGATTTCTTTCAATACTGAAACTGTATTTATTTGGGTTTCCTGATTTGTATATCAAGATAGTACCACACAAGTTAAATTACATTGTGAAGGTGTCTGTAGAACTTCTGAAGCATTGTTAAGAAACCATTCTGTCGCTAATAGAGATGAATGTTTAGGGTCGTTATCAGCAAAAAACTTAAAATTGTTAGTAATCCCAAAGTTACAGGCATTTTCTTTAAGAAAATCGGTTATCTGGAAAAGCGACTTATAGAATAGATTTTTTAGAGTTTCTTGGAATTCATTAGAGACATTTTCCGTGAGAGCCTGCTTCTTTTTGTGGTCATCGACCGGTTTCGGGCGTTTGCCCATCATCAGGATGTTTTTGGTCAAACGGTGTGGTGATAACATAGCCTTGCAAAGAGCAAATTTAGTTGATATACTTCCTTTTTTGCTCTGTGCAAATCTATGTTATCAAACTGTTTGACAAAAAGCATCCTGATGATGTGCGAATGCCCGAAACTCTTCGATGACCACAAAAAGAAGCAGGCTATCACGGAAAAGATCTCTGATGCTTTCCAGCTTTGCGGAACCCAACCACAACAACACTTTCTTGGAATCGGTTTAGAAAAGAACTATAACGATTTCCCTTTAAACTAGAAATGCTAACTGCTCAGATAAAAATGTATCATTTTTTATTTGAACCATTTTTGCGAGAAGAATTGATTTTAGAATGTATTGTGGGGATCCTGTCAGTTAGATTTTTAATTTAAATTTGCAACAAAATGGAAATATTTGCTGGTTGAGACAGAGGGCTCTTACAATATCCACACAAGTACATTACGTAGATGGTTGTAGGGGATTATTGCACTGCGACCTGAAAGATCTATTGTGTCCCCCGGAGGCTACTCCAATGCAACAGCCGGCCTCAAAGCAGTGTTTTCTAGCTACAGGCAACGCTGCCCATCACCGGATAGCGAGTTGTAGAGGTTCCTAAGAAGAGAAAATCTAAGCGCTGCATGCTGGGGATTCGAACCCGGGACCTCCGCGTTACTAGTCCAGCGCGCTACCACTGAGCTAATCCCATCCTTCTCCCTTGGCTTACGCCAATTAACTAGGGACGAAAGCGTACAGAAGGTATACTTGTCTGTACTGTGTTTGTGCTTGTCTGTAAAGTGTACAGTGTATGTGGTGTAAGTGTATTGTGTACTATTCTGACGAAGTGCATGGAGTACTGAGCTGTGATAACCGTGGGGTCGCACTCTCCATGTAATTGCATGCAGCAGATACCCCTTGCGGGCTAGATTATGTAATAACAACTACCATTCTGTAATTTTAAAAAACATTTGTTAATTCAGTTATATTAATGGGGGAAAGTCGTATGAGTGTTACATACCAGATTTTTTTAGCTTCTACATTTTTTTTGTGTGACTACAATGAAAAAAGTAATTTCGAGATTAGAATATTAACTAATTTATAAGAACTGAATGGAAGTTCGCTCCAGGTATTTCATTGGTTGCTTCTTGAATTATAAATTACTTTTCCACTCATATAAATCAGATATACATGTGTTATGTATAAGTGTTTCTTTTTAAATTCTTAGAGTTTTTTTAAGTTTAGGAGAGTTCAACTTCGATTTTAAAACATCAATGCCGAAGTCTAAAACACATACTAGTAAAAAAATCGTTCACTAAAGCAGGGAGACCTGCATTGTACTTATTTATTAAAGAGAACTTTCATGATTTTGCAGTTATTTCCAGTTAATTGTTTAAAACACTTGCGGTGACATCCTCTTACATTCTATAAGGAAACAATACTAGTAAGCCTTGTAGAAATAGTTGGATTATGCCAAAAATACACTTAAATGAGTGTGTTCAACCTTACATTTTGCGCAGTGAAGGCGTGAAGTTTACGCTCGACTTTCTCTTACTACTGGACCTCCATGATTACAATTGTAGCTGACAAATTATTATTGTTAGTTTTTTTTAGGATATAATAACAATCTTGTCCACCACGCTGTTCCTCTACCTCAATCCCCAACAAAACTTGAAATGACAGTAATCTTAACGTCACAGACCCCCCCGGAACCTCTTGAATATAAATCTTAATGGAAAAAAAACGTTTCAAATAATAATGATTTTTTTTATATACGCAGATTTAGCCATTACAAGTTTAAGAAAAATCTTCGGAGCGGTTTCGAGAAAATCTCGAAAAATTGGGAAACTTGTTCTGAAAAATTTCACTTCAAATAAGAATTTCTTTAATCTTGCTATTCCAGCTTGATAAATAAGTTTAATTAATGAACCTTAATATTGATATCTATTTAGAACAAATTAAGAAGGATGTTTGGCTCGACCTGTTTGGCATGGGTGTCTGGAGAGCTAGGAAATATGAGCAGTTGGCGGAAATGTTCAAACAGACTGACATTGTATGCTTTATCAAATTAAGGCGCATGGAATGGCTTAGCCACATTCAGTGAATGTATGAGGAGCGAGCGGATGCCGAGGATGTATGAGGTCGGACAGAAAAAATAGCTCATTGATGTGACCTTGAACATTAGAGCTGTTACTGTCCTCAACTGGAAACAGAAGGCGAGCGAAGGGGGCTGGCGGAAAGTTATCAAGGGCGTCAGGGCTCACATGGGGCTGTAGAGCCACTTAGTAAGTAAGTATTTGGAACAAGTGGTAAATCATCCATGCCTACCCATTAATAAAAATTCAATTTGTGTAAGATGTAACTATACACTAAGCCCGCAACGGGTATCTGTTGCATGCAGTTACTTGGGAAGTAACGACCCCACGGGTTTCCACAGTTCCATGCACTTCGTTCCAGCAGTACACAATACATCTAAACTACACTCTACACTTTACAGACCAGGACAAACATAGTAAACAAACTAGGGTCTCCGACCCTAGATAATTGGTATAAGGCAAGGGAGAAGGAAGGGATTAGCTCATTGGTAGCGCGCTGGACTAGCAACGCGGAAGTTCCGGGTTCGAATCTAGCATGCTGCCCTTAGATTTTCTATTCCTAGGAGCCTATGCAACTCACTGTCCGGCGATGAGCAGTGTTATCTATAGCTAGAGAACACTGCTTGGAGGCCGGCAGTGCACTGAGAAGGCTCCGGGGGTGGGGAGCACAATAGTTCTTTCAGTTCGCAGTGCGATAATCACCGACAACAAATTACAACTATACACTAATCGTGGTGGTGTATACAAAACTATACGGTGGTGGAATCGTGGAATGTCATGAAATAACTTTACACAGGAAAGCTTAAAGTTCAGCTCTTCATCAGAAGAGAAATCTGCGGAAAACTGAAAAACCATTCCAATAAGATCGCACTTCCATTGACCACATTTTTTGATTGAAACCTACGGTTTAAGATCTTATGCTGGCATCTAAACGGAATAACAATTTGGAGTATCGTGCTCTGTATCGTTTGTGTCTCATTTTGTTCTATGCATACACATACGAGGTTATACACGGTTATATATATATAGACTAATTCGTAAAAAGATCTTTTCTTCCATAACAACTTGGGGATCTTACAATTTAAAAACCGTAATTTCGGGTAAATACTCAATTTCAAAAATTTGATGGAATTGTAATACTTCCTCTTAAAAGTAATAAGCCTGCCATGAAAGTCACAAACACTTTCCAAATATGCCCAAAATTGCACATGATGAAATTACTTCAAGTTACAATTGACTTGCTGCAAAAGGACGTTTTAAGTAAAAGATATTAATCAACGTTTTAAATAATTCGATAAAAAAAAAAAAAATTATTGAAGATAATATTATGGATTTCATGAGGAACCTTGTTAATAATAAGTCAAAGGACAAAACAAAAATTTTGAAATAAATTTAGATTTCATATTTATAACCTCCTTATTTAAGGTTATGATAATTTTTTTATTAAACTGTTCAATATTTATATGTTTAATAAAAGAAAAAACAAAATCTGATCTTATCCAAGGTTGAATATTTAATTAATTGTCGTAAAAATGGTTGAATCATTTACAGCAATGTTTTTATTTTTATTTTTTAATTTATTCTGCACTTTTATTCAATAATATACAACAAGCAAAACAGATGGATGTGGAAATACAAGACATATCCAATACAATCAATATTTAGATATGTAATGCGGCATGATTGTTTTGAACGACGAAGTGATGATGGAAGCCATTAATTCGCATAATGACAAGCTTATAATACGAGCAGCCAGCCATCTTAGGAGGCGGGCATTATAAACATTAAGTTGGTCGTTTGGCCAACGTCGCTTAAAACCTACGACTAGTATTTTGTGGTAAGTGTTCCAAAAATAGAGAGAATTTTGGTGTTAATTTACTTTTGAATAGAATTTTTAACATAGCCGGACGGATTTGTTTAGTTCTGAGACGAATCGAAGGTCGTAGTTGAATTGTGTAATTTGGTGACGCAAATGGAAGCATTAACTTTTTTCTTTTTTTTTTTAAGGATTTTAAATTGAAGGATTTGAATTATGTTAAGATTAGATTGTTTAGCAATTTTGAAGAGTTCTATTTCGTATATCCAATCTACGTAGGGGATAGAAAGGTTGTGTAAAGATTTTTTTCTAACAACAGAAAGTATTGCTAAATTTTGAAAATTTATTTTTCACCAGAAATATATGGTTTGAAGTTACCCGGAATATATTGGGGCGGGTGTTGGTGTAGTGGTTATGAGCATGGACTTGTAAGTGGTAGGACCCCAGTTCGAATCCAGCGTATAACTGTTAAATTTTATATTTGTTGAAATATATATTGGCTCTCGGTGATGAAAAGGCATTTATTGGCAATGCAGCGGTCAATGCTGTTGTCTGTGGGCCACTTCAGCAGAACGGTCTCCACGGAGGCCTTGCAGGTGCTTACAGGTTGCCTTCCGCTAGACCTGGAGTGGTTAGAGCGGCAAACAGATATTTTTTGAGGATAGGCAAAGCGGCCTGTTTGAGCAGCTTAGGGTTCCGTCTATCCCTGAGGACGTGGGAGGAGATCAGGGTGTGTGGCTGCGAGAACAGGGCAAGAAGAGGTTGGAGGAGGAGTTAATGGCGAATGGGAATCGAGGTGGAGGGTCTCCACGAAGGGCCAGGACCACGTTTTTTGTCCTGCCAGAGGCAGTGCGGCAGGAGTATTGTCCGAAGGTATTTCATATCCGTATCTCGGTTAATAAAACGGGTCACGCGTTTTATAACGGCAAGTGGTTTAGAATGTGTTTGGTGGACAAGGGAAACTGCCGTTGTGGAATGGAAGAGACCGCGGAACACATTCTTTTGCTTGCGGCATGTATGAAGATCTGAGAGCCTCTATGTGGCGCAAAGTGGGCTTTCACCTCAGCTGAGAAACGATTCCTTCCTTTGTTGCTGGAGAATGGCCCGGCCTATGAGGCTTTAGGGAGTTCGAGGTCGAGGCGTTTGAGCGCCGATTGTAGGGGGGCCTTGTAAGGCGGAGCTAGGCGGTTGGAGGGATTGCTTTGGGTGAGTTATTTTATTTAATTTATTCTTTTATTTTTTTGGGGGTTTTCCCGGGTGTTGTTTGGGCAAGTGCTAGTTTTGTTAGGATATACGTTTGGATGTATGGTATGGATGGGTTATACGTTATGGGTTTGTCGAGGCTTTGAGTGGATGTATTTTATTGCGTGGTTGTGTGTGAGTGGTTGCTGAAAGTTTTATTCTTGTGGTTCTTTATAGGGGTTTTGTTTTTGTTGTTGTTGTTGGTTTTTCTTTTTTGGATCTGTGGCTTGTTGTTGGGTACTCTTGAGGCTTGCTGTTGTTTTATTAAGGTATTTTAGGTTCGTTTGGATTAGCGTGTTTCCGCGCTGCCTACTTTGGTAGGTATTAGGAGGGAGGGAGGGCGTAATTTTTCTTTAGCTCTTTTCCTCCTTCTCTTTCTAAAGTCGATGGCTTCTATGGGCGGGGTGTGAGCGCAAGCTCAGGGACCGCCCGAATGGTGTGGAATAAAAAAAAAAAAAAAAAAATTGTTGAAAAATGTTATTAGTAAAGTAGGTGCTTTCTGCCCCCGTCCACGACACCTGATTTGGTAGATGGACGTTAGTTAAGCCCACCTGAATAAGTAGGCATTACTTTACTTTTTTTACCCTGAATATAAAAAAAAAAATGTTTTTATCGAATGGTCTATATGTGATTGTGTGTTAACTAGAATATTTCAAAAACGAAAAATTGAAATTGGAAGGCAACATACGTATTTTTATTTTTTTTCAGTATTTCTCAATTTTCTCAAAAACGGTTCAAACGATTTTCTTTTAACTTCATATACTATCTACATAGTACTATCTATAAGGTTTTGAGGTAACAGTAAAGTTAAGCTTTCCTATAAAGTACTACTTTAGTAAAATGTATGGTAGTACCACTTATATAATAGTAATAAAAAGAAGTATTGATAGAATTACAAATTGTAGAAAATTTCGATCAACCGGAAGTGTCGACGGAACCTATAGAATAGGTTCTCGATTTTTTTTTTTTTGGAATTTTCTCTTTAAACTTGGAATACTTACTATAAAGATACACTTCTATAAATTTTATTTGAGAGATTTTTCCTAAATAAACTAATTTTAGATGGGTTCTGGGGATCCGTCAATTAGGCTACTACAATTTAAACTGCCCCTACAAGCTTTAGTTGAGACAAAAGGCCACTCTCATAGTAATTACATTCAAGTATATATATATCTTAAATATAAATATCACCTTTTTTGGCATCTATCCAGATTTTTTTTTTTTTTTTGAACATTGAAAATGTTTTATAGGAGGTTATATGATAAAAATTGTGATGATAATTTTTCCGAATGAAACGCCGAACATATACGGAGACAGTCGAATCAGTTAACTATAGTAATAAATTTATACTGTTTTATTTTTTTTTTTTGTGTGTGTAACCGAATATTTCGAATTCAAACTGTGTGTTTAATATAAACTTGTAATTTGTGAAAATACAATAAAGTATTGTTAAAATTAATTGGGCGTGATTTTTTTTTTTTTTTTTTTACTTTTCTTTACATTTTTATGTCTGTGTGGGTTTGAATAAATAAATCTTAAATAAAATAAATTTAAATAAAATGAAATATTATATTTATAAAATTTGATATTATAATAATTTAATATATTTTAATAATTTATAATATTAATAATACATTATAATTTTATAATAATTTATAATATTTAATAATGAAATATTATAAATTTAATAAAATGAAATAAAATAAATTTAATAAAACTTAAAAAAAAAAAGCTTCAACATATTCAGAAGTGGGATAACCAGTAGCCAAGAATTTGTGTTTACTTCTATTATTTTCTGGGCTAGGAAAGTGGTTAGCGTACTGGACTCCCATGCGGAGGACCCGGGTTCGAGTCCAGCTGTGCTAACCTTAGATTTTTTCTTCCTAGGAGCCTCTACAGCTCACTGTTTGGTGATGGACAGTGTTGTCTGTAAGGAGAGAACACTGTCTGGAGGCCGGCAGTGCACTGAGAAGACTCCGGGCGCCAATGATCATAGATGACGCTTCTGGGCAGCGTTTTTTTTTAAATAAAAAACAGTAAATATTTTCAATGTTGACTTTTCCTTGACAAATAGTTTTTCTTTTTTTTGTTTTTTAGGATTTTAGTTTATAGTGTTTGAAGCCTGTAAAGATTGGATTGTTTAGCAGTTTCGGAAGAGTTATATTCCGTAGGTTCAACTAGAAAAGCAGTGTAAAGTTTTTTTCTAGCTCATGAAAGTTAATTTTGAGCTTTTGTCAAATAGTCTTTTTAGCATTTATTATAACAGGTTGCAGATTTCGTTTGAGTTTGCTGTGGAGGTTTCATCATAATCGTTTGTCTATATAGTCCGTCCTTTTATCGCTCTGAAATGACTATTCTTAAAATAAAGTGGAGGGAGAAGTAATTTTATTACAATTAATTAATTTTTCTCACAATGAAAAAATTTCAAAAGAAACTTTGATTTTTTTTTTAGTTCTAATTGTCAAACAGGTAATAATTGATAAATTACCTTCACTGATGGCGAAATGAAATTAATAGTAAATTCGCCACAGAAAAGCAGAACATAGAGAGTCATTTGCAACGCATCAAAGTGCCACTGAAGTGCACTTTAACCATGCATTACATTCACTATTATGCCACTGCAATTTATTAGCGAATGGATTTCAACACAATCTCTCACCTAGCAGCTGTCTCTCTAGCGTTAAGCACAAATATTATTGTGAAGATCAGTCTCCAACTTTACATTTAAGAGTAAACATTTGTCCACTACATCAACCCAATCGTGAAAGGTTCACCTCGCTAGACACGCTACTAGCACACCACTGTTAGTACTAGCAAGAATTATAATTTGTTATATTATCACTCTTCATGTGACTCGCAACATCAACGCTACACCATTCTACATACATCATTACGCTACCATCCAACCATCATCATTCAATCTTCGCTTGGTCCCACTCTGAGAACTCTCTCTATACACCCTTTTCTCCCTATCCAGAAAATTGTAAATACATAGATTATGAGTTTAGTATCAGTTCGTATGTTCCATTCATTTCACTATCAAAACCCACTACCACTTTACTGACATTTTTACATTTTCTTATTCCCTAGTAAGAGGAAGTATTGTAATCGTGTCAAATTTTCGATATCGAGTTATCACCGAAATATATCCGTTTTGAGGTCCCCTGAGTCCAGAAAATTGGTTTCTAGAAAATGGTCTCGCGCGCGCGCGTGTGTGTGTGTGTGTGTGTCTGTATGTATGTACGTGAACAGCATAGCTCAAAAACGAAAAATCGTAGAAAGTTCAAACTTTATATTCCGTATAGGTATCACCATGGGATCTGACAGTACCACTCAACTGAAAGTACCACTTTTTACTGAAGGGTTTTATCATATTTTTGCATTTTTTTGCCAAAATGGCTCCAACGATTTTCTTTAAACATAGTATATCAACTAAACATACAAAGATCTACAACTTTTATTTGAAACATTTTTCCGGGAAAATGCATTTAAGGGTACTTTTGGGAGAGAGGTGGCTTTAGGTTTTCTTCTAAAGTGCTATTTCAGTTTATTATATAATTCTATCATCTAAATAATATTAATTAGAATTAAATATGTTGTTAAAAGTTCGAGTTTAAAGAAAATCTGATGACCGGAAGTATGTTTTTTTTTTAAGGAAAAGTATTTTTCAATGTTCTGGTATTTGCTCTAAAATAGCTTCAACGATTTCCTTTAAACTATGTATGTGAACTACACATATAAAGAGCTGCAACTTATATCTTATTTGAAACATTTCCACCGGGTAAACACATTTTAGCGGGATTTTTTGGGGGAAGCTTTGGGTTATATAATGGGATTGTTGAGGAGAGAAATTATGTTTGATTAAATGAACGAGATATGCTGACACTAATAGCTAAGTTAGTGTAGCTAAGTTTACACTAACTGCACTGGACTTTATAATGAAAATGATAGAATGAATGGTGAGAAGAGATATGACACGATGCGACGACTGGTGTACAGTTGTATGATTGTATATGATATATCCCTTTAGATAGATTCCCACTGGCTTATATACACAGGTTTTCCCACTCTAGCTTGCCTAAGTCAGAGAATAATCTCTGTTAACCAGAGAGGGCCTCTCTTCTCTCGGCTGTGGATGGATGCTTATTACATCATCCCCTCTCCTGAAGAAATTTTTCACGTGTGAAAAATTTGAGCGTGCAGCTCATCTGGTTTAGAGAAGAGAGGCCCTCTCAGGTTAACAGAGATTACTTTCTGCTGTGGATAGATGCTTAATTACAGGTTATGTTTCCTTCTAAAGTGTTATCTTAGTCTATTATACGTACAATTCTACCAACTAAACACAAAGATTGCGATTTTCAAGAAAATTAGTAAACCGGAAGTGTGTTTTTACTGAACAGTTTTTTTTTTTTTTTTCAGTTTTTGTGATTTTCTCCGATAAAAACACCGACGAATTTCATTAAATTTGGTTATACTAACAATAAAGTTTCTCAATTACAATTTTGAAAATTGGAGTAAGAGAAAGTTGTGTGTGTGTTTAACACCAGATTTTTTTTTTTTGGCTCGTCAACATCAATGGTCATTAGCGTCCGGAGCTCCAGCGTCTCAGTACACCATGTTGATATGGATTTATTTAATATATTAGACATTAACGTTTTCAATAAAATGGAGACATTGTTTGTTAATATAAGAGTCTAAGTTAAAATGATGATGACATAATCATTTGTTACGTAAATGTGTATAAAATCCAAACGTGATATATAATTCTTAAAATAAGAATCCACAATGGTGAGTGGAGTTAATATTCTATAATAATATCCAAAAGAATTAAAATTGAAATGGCACAACAACACAAAGGAGACATAAAACCAAAATCTTGTGGTTACATAAAAAAAATAATGACAATAGAATGAAATAAGATGGGGGGGAGGGAAGATCTAGAAGACCATTTGATGATCTTTAATGCTTCTGTTTTTTTGGATAATTTGATCAAAAAAAAAAAAATAAATAAATAAATAAAATCTCTCTCATTCTCTATCTGCGAAACTTAACAAACTTTACAGTGTTCATCATTTCTGTTTATTACTGATAGAAAAAAATATTGCAATCATATCAAATTTCAGAAAGGGAATTTTCAGCGGAAATTATATTTTAAGGACCCCTGAATATGAAAAATATTTATACCTAGCATTCTCTATACATGGGCTTTTTGTGTTTGGAAAAGTATCTAAAAAATTGTAAACGTAGGAAGATCAGCTAGGATTCCAAGTACTTTAAAATTAGTCCCTTTAAAACTGGAAGCGGGTTATAAATGGTAGGAAGGCAATAGGGATGTTAAATTCTCTACTATGGAATAGCAACATCTATAGATGAGTACCAAGAGGCACATCTATAAAGCAATAATACAGAGTATCTTGCTGTATGCGGCAGAAACCCTGGAGAGTGAGCAACAAGATGCAAAGTAGATTAGCCACAATGGAAATGGATTTCTGGAGACGATCCGCAAGAAAATCCCGAAGAGAGAAGAGTAGGAATTTGGAACTATGGGAAATACGACAGAAAGTGCACAGTCTTAAAAGAAATTGAAAAAAAAAAAAATTAGTATAGCCAGGTCATTTTATAAAGAATGCCAGAAAGCAGAATCTCCAAAAGAATAATTGTATGGGAACCGCCAGGAAGACGAAAAAGATGGAGGTTGAGGAATAATTGATAGCAGAGGCATTAACAAAATCATGCCTGGTAAGTGGGCTGTGCGAGCAGGATGCACTGGACAGGCTGTATTGGAAGAATAATGTTGACTCGGTACAATGAAGTATTAATTGTCTTTGTTTAAATGTACAGCTTGCTAATGATAATGATTCTATTTGTTATACGGCAAGCCTTATATACAGGCACAAATAATATCTTTTATTTTACGTTGATCTGAGGAAACCTCAAATTTGAGGAAAAATCCTTAAACAAAAAATGAAGATCAGGAAGATTAAGTTTCATATTCCGATTTCCATCAAAGCCCGTCCACCGGAATTGTAAATTTGCTGAATGCTGCTACTTTCAGTTTTTCGCCATTTTCTTGACGAAAATTTTCTCAACAGCTGCAATATTTTTTAAGCACACACACATGCTTAAACATGCTTATAAGTTTACTGGAAATATGTTCCTGGAGAATTTATTTTTAGGGTTTCATAGAGAGAGATCTTCTATGATAAACATTCTTTTAAACTATCATCACAGTGTAATATACGTTCAATCATATATCTTCATTTTAAGGGGCATAAATTCCTTTCTTTCTATTTGCGGCTTTTACAAAAAATATCATATGCCATTATCCAAAGTTTTTTCTTTAAAGATTTTTCTATCCTTCCGATAGTGCCCCATCTATTAGTCCTCTTGCCGCCATACTCTACATCATATCCTCTATCCACCTCTTCCTTGGCCGTCCTCATTTTTTCCGCTCAACAGATTTATACTCTAGCGATATTTTGGGTCATATCTCAGCACTCATCCATTTGACATGACCATATCTTCATATTGACATCCATATCAGAGTATATTGTAAAAAAGGTGTTTCCTGGACTCCAGCAATTGCTGCTATTAACTCACCACTCATTGAATCCTAGACGTACCACTATTTCGCCGCCAAAAATCCATTTCCACAGCTAGTAGCATCCTTGAAACCCTTTCTTTTAATATCCAACACTCTCATCCAAATAAGTAAAGGCTATAGAAAATAATATAAAATTCTCTTTTTGGTTTCGAAGCTTATTTTTCTACTCCAGAGAATGGAAATTAGGCTACTCAATCAATTTTTTCCCCTCAGGAAATCTTCCCTTTATTATTTATTTATCCTGTACAGCAATAACAGTCACTTAGACCAAAAAAATTGCAGTCAAATACAAGGAAAAAAAGTAATTCACAAGAGAATAAAATAAAAATAAAAATTACCACACGATTATACATAAATACAAATAAATAAACAGCACACACACACACTAGGAGATGCAAAGTTTTTTAATATAACTTTTATTCATATATATTAAATCCTTTTCAGAGGGAATTAAGTTATTCCAGCAACATGCAGCAACGAGTGATTAGATCTCTGTAGTCTGAATGTTTAGATGCTGAGATACATAAAAAGGAAGGCTTGCTAATAATTCGGGGCAGTCTATAACTCCATTAAATATTTTGAATATAAATAGGAGGTCTTTCCGGCATCGTCTTTTTTCCAATGATTCTAAACAGATTTCTTCTGATAGCCTTTCATTTCTCCTCTACGTCCTCGTAGGAGTTGGCTAATAGATCATTTATATAGATAAGGAAAAGCCAGGGGCTCACTTTCGATCCCTGGGGAACACCCGAGGTCACCAGTATCTCTCTAGAAAGTTTTCCGTTCCATTTGACAATCTGAATCCTATCCACTAAATAAGAACGTAACCATTTTAACAGTAAACCATCTACCCCTATTGCTTGTAATTTTCGAATCAGGATATCACGTGAAATTCTGTCAAATGCCTTTTTAAAATCAAGGTAGATAGCATCCACTTGGGCTCCTTCTTGAAATGCATCCATCATGTACTTCAATAGACAAGCCAAATAATTATATCCTTTTCAAAAGTTCGGTTTTGGGAAAAAGCATACTTATAATGGTGTATTTATATTTGGGATTGCGCGGAAGTAACCCAGTCGTTTGATGATTAGGGTTGATGAATGGGAACTGAATTTACAATACGATTCGATCCAGCTTTTTTATCATATACTACAGATCATATTTTATCCGAGGTCATCAATGAGACTGCCTGGTCATCAATAAAATTGCCGAATATATATAAACATGTTTCTTTAAACGTCACTCCCTCCCATACTTTTGCATACATTTCTGCATTCTTTGAGGGCTTGTTCCAGTAATTTATTGAAGGTAAAAGGGAACATCCTTTGCCCCTTCATTCATTTCAGCATCAGTCAGTGTGAAGACTTTTTATAACCATCATAAGGTTTTCATTTATACCGATTTTTCTTAAAGCATCCTCCTAGAGCGCAATTAAAAGAGAACAGTGTCATAAGACTTCGACAAGACCATAAAACTGCATACAAATTCTTTTCTAAAGAACCCTATATTTACGTATGTAAAATTACTTTTTTGTGTTCCCTTCTGTTTTCTAAATTTTGTATATTGACGTTATGTTTTGTATAATAATAATGTTTTTTGAATTATGCTGTAATTTTTAATAAACTATTCGGAAATAATATCTATCATTCCCAAAGATCGAATATAGAAAGGGATAGTGCCTCATTAATTCCTTGTGAATATACAGTTGCAAGAAATGGAATAAGATCATCTCAAGATCTACATATAACTTCAAGATAAAAGAGAATTTCTTTAGAAGAAGAAGAAAAAAAAAATCTGGTGTGAAACACTCACACAACTTTCTCTCACTCCAGTTACATTTGATAAATTTTATAGTTTGTGTACCAAACTTAACGAAATTCGTCGAAAACTGAAAAGCAATTCAGTAAAAGCGCACTGCCGGTTTAAAATTTTTTGTTGAAACTCGGAATTTCAGTAATCTATTTATTTCTAATTAATTTTGTTTGGATAACAGAATTGTATAATCAACTATGATAGCACTTTAGAGGAAGCTGTAATCCCAACCCTCCCCTAAAAGTGCCTTTAAATGAATTTTCCCAGAGAAACGATGTAGATCTTTGCATGTTTAGTTTATATTAGAAATTTCAAGAAAATAGTCGGAGCCATTTTTGAGAAAATCGCGAAAAAGTGAAAAAAAATCATTTAGTAAACCTGGTAAAGTAAACACACTTCTGGTTATCCGATTTTTTCAAACTCAGAATTTCAACAACATATTCAATTCTAATTAACATTATTTAGATGGCAGAATTATCTAATAAACTGAAGTAGCACTTTAGATGAAAACCTAACCCCACCACTCCCCCAGAAATGCCCTTAAATGAATTTTCCCGAAGAAATGGTTTAGATAAAAGTTGTAGTAGTTAGCATGTGTAGTTGATATACCAAGTTTGATGAAAATCGTTTGAACCATTTTCGCAAAAACGTAAAACAAAAAAACAACTAGTAAAGTAGTACTTCCGGTTGAGGAATTTTGACAGATGACCCATTGTCGGATCCCATGGTGATAACTAAACGGGATATCAAGTTCGAACTTTCTACGATTTTTTTGTTTTTGAGCTATGCTGTTCACATACACACACACACACACACACCACACACACAGAACATTGCTAAAAACCACTTTTTTGGACTCAGGGGACCTCAAAACGGATATTTCCGGTGAAAACTCAATATCGAAAATTTGATACGATTACAATACTTCCTCTTACTAGGAGTAAGAGGAAAGTAAAAAAATAAAGCAAAATCGATATTGTGTTTACGCTGCATGTTTGCCGGATATAGCTGGAATGTCGCCGCTCCCGGCAATGCGTAGGATTTAAAAAAAAAAAAAAAAAGCGTCAAAAATTTCCTACACTTATTTCTGATGTTAAACTCCTTTCTCATACTATACCAGTTAATGAGATACCATTAAACCATTAAATCCTAATAAAGAAATTACTAATTTTTTTTTAAAAACCTTAGAGCAGTAACAAGTATTCTTACTGACATATAAAACTCTGATCACTTTTATTTAATATATTTATTCAGAACATTTATTTTAGTAGGGCTCTGGGACGCAGCCACCTGTAAGGTAGCTTTCTAAAGTGATATAATGTTCAATAATTCTATCACTTCTTTCACGGTAAGAACAAATAAAAAAGATAAAAATTTTCTAATTGAACATGATTTATAAATTGATATTTTTTAGATGTAGCTGTTAATTTTTGTAAAAAAAATACTTTCCCCACGCTACCAAATCTTCATGAATTTTTGAAAGAAAGGAAATATTTTTCTTTCTCTCTCTATTAACGTACGATGGTGAAATTATAACCTTTAGACCAAGTAGAAAGGATTGTCAAACTCGTTTAAAGTTATTGGCCAATTTTTTTCTTTAATAATTTCTATAATTTTTGTAGATAATTCTTGTTAAACATCCATTATCCGAAAATCATTCCACAAAATTTTTAGGCAGCGTAAAAAGAAGTTCTTCTTTATCATTTACCCCCACTTCTTTTATATGTTAAAACTGGGTGTAAGAAAAAGTATCTGAGATTGTGTCGAATTTTCGAAATTAAGTTTGTTTTTTTTCGTTTTTGTTTTTTATGTTAGGAATGGGTGAAAGCTAGTAGGGGCTTTCCCCAAGGAGGGAGTTTGTCTCCACACCTATGGTGTCTCATCGTCGATGAGCTCTTCTGGGAGATGAACCGTAGGGGATTTTACCTGCAAATGTACTCTGATGATGGGGTAATCTTTATCACAGGGAGGCATCTGAGCGTGGTGTGTGACTTGATGCAGTTGGCGTTGTCTTACATGGAGCAGTGGTGCAGGAAATATGGCTTGTCCGTCAACCCGGACAAAATCTCTTTAGTTCTATATTCACCAGGAAGAGGAAACTGGAAGGGCTTAGGAGACCTAGGCTCTTCGGTATTTGCAGCGAGGTTAAATATTTACGGGTCCTCATCCAACAATAAGTTGAATTGGCGGGCTCACATTGAGCATGTTTGTGAGAAGGGACAGAAAGTTTTCTGGAATTGTAGGAAACTAGCAGGCAAGACCTGGAATGGAAAAGTCCTTGGATTTACAAAAAGTTGGTGAAGCCAAGGATACTCTATGCCGCACTGACATGGTGGACTGGTTCCTTGGTGGGGAGGAATAGCAAGAAGCTGCAAGGAGTGCATCGCACGACCTGTCTGGCTATTACTGGTGCGATGAGAAAGACACCAGTGCGGTGGCAGTAGAAAGAGTTCGGTGGCCTTGGATGGTATGGCCACTGTTTTCCAGTCCGAGGTGGTGGGCATTATTGAATGCTGCCGCCTTGTGGGAAATGACAGGGAGAGATTAAAGAGGTGCGGATATTCTCCGATAGTCAGGCCGCATAAAGGGCTCTTAGCAAGCCATGGTGGAGCTCGAAACTAGTGGGAGAATGAAGGAGAAGGCTTAACGCCTTGGCTCGGAGGGGTAAGGTGCGTCACTATTGGATACCTAGACATGCGGGAATAGAAGGCAATGAGAAGGCGGATCAGTTGGCTAGTGAGGGATCATCATTACCATTTTGTGGTCCTGAACCAGCTCTTGCCGTCACTAAGAGGTTTAGTGATAAACAAATTAGACTTTGGGAGATGAGAGTTCTGGAGAAATGCTAGGGGGACACGCAGGAGTGCCCCCAAGCTAAAATATACAAGGAATTAAGCAGGGTGTTTCGGAGTACCTACTGTCCCTTAGTAGGACAGGTCTGAGGACCTTGGTGGGGATAGTGACTGGACACATTGTTTAACACAGGGAGGACGTCTAGTCCCATTTGTCAGAATTGCGATGACAGAGTCAGGGAAACGGTGTATCACTAATTTTGTCAGTGTCTCCGTTTCGCTGGTAATAGGTTTCGCGTATTTGGGAGGGTACCATTCTCGCAGGATTGCCTGGGCGAGCTGGAGTTAAAGAATATCTTGGGATATTGTAGACTGACCGGTAAGCTACCGGGGGAGACTATTCAAGGGGATGATATGGGGAGGGGCATCAGGGGGATAAAAGCCATATAGGCTTAGGTCCCACGCCACCAGGCACCCGGTATAATAATAATAATACGTTAGGAATAGTATGTATATAGAAAAATTGTTTTTAACACATCGTAAAGTTTGAATGTGATTTTTTTATACAATTCCCCTCCTTACACACTAAATTTTTTGTTTTTCCTAAAAATGATAATCCTACATAATGTGTGGTTTAGCCTGTCATGTTTAAACAAAATCTTGAGAAGCTGTGAAAATATACACGGAAAGTTGTTACCGAAATAAAAAATAAATGACGAAAAATCTGCTGTGAAACATTCACAAGACTTTGTTTAACACTAATTAATTAATACTTTAGTAGTATATTATAACTTTACACCTAACTCAGAAGTTACACCAAAACATAAATTAAAACTAAAAATGTTTCAAATATAAGTGATCCGTTTATATTCTATGCATAGAGCATTTTCATGTTTAAAGAAAATCGTTGCAGCTGTTTTCGTGGAAACTCTGGAAAAAGAAAACTCAGTTGCACTTCCGGTTAACAGTTTTTCTTAAAATTTGAAATTCTATCATTGATTCAAATTTTTTTGTTTTTTTTTTTGTTCTATAAATGATTAAAGACAACAAACTAGTAGCTTTTAGTTTAGTTTTTACTTTCTCTTACTCCTAGTAAGAGAAAGTATTGTAATCGTGTAAAATTTTCGATATCGAGTTTTCACCGGAAATATCCCTTTTGAGGTTCTCTGAGTCCAAAAAAGTGGTTTTTAGCAAATGTCTTGTGCTGTGTTGTGTGATGTATGTTGAACAGCATAGCTCAAAAAAAACGGAAAAACCGCGAAAATTGAAAAACTTGATATTCCGTTTAGGTAATAAACCATGAGATCTGACGGTGCGTTTATCTGCAAAAATTCCTCGACCGGAGTTACACTTTACCAGTTTTTTTTACGTTTTTCCGATTTTCTCAAAACATGGCTCGACGATTTTCTTTAAACTTGGTATATCAAATAACATACAAAGAGCTTCAACTTTTATTTGAAACATTTCTCCGGGAAAATTCATTTAAGGGCACTTCTGGGGGAGGGGTGGAGTTAGGTTTTCCTCTAAAGTGCTATTTCAGTTTATAATACAACTTTATTATGTAAATAATATTAATTAGAATTAAATATGTGGTTGAAATTCTGAGTTTGACAAAAATTGGATGATCGGAAGTGCGTTTACTTTACCACATTAGTAAATGATTTTTTTCACTTTTTCGCGATTTTCTCAAAAATAACTCCGACAATTCTTTGAAGGGCACTTTTGGGGTAGAGGTGGGCTTATGTTTTTCTCTAAAGTGCAATCATAGTTTATTATACAATCCTATCATCCAAACAAAAATTAATTACAAATAAATAGATGGCCAAAATTCCGAGTTTCAAGAAAATTAGTAAACCGGAAGTGCGGTTTTACTGAACAGTTTTTTCCCTTTTGACGAATTTTATTAAATTTAGTACACTAACTATAAAATTTGTCAATTATAATTTTTGAGAACTGGAGTAAAAGAAAGTTGTGTGAGTGTTTCACACCAGATTTTTTTTTTTAATTACTAATTAAAGACCAATGAACGAATAAAAAGCATAAAATATTATTTAAATCCAATGCGAAAAGGAAGTTGATGCCAGCAGGGAAATTTTGTCGGTATTCCTAAACTGTTATTATAATTTTATGGGAACATTCCTTTCATTGACAGTTATCTTCTATTGTTTATCTCGAACTGTCTTTCTTTTTTTTATCTTCTTTCATTATATTAAAGTTACACGCATAACTGATTTATAGATTATTTTAAAAAAGTAATATTTAATAGCTATTCAATATTTAAAAAAAATAAAATTAACACACGTTAACGATTGAAAAATTGAGGATAACATTGCTTTAATACATATAAATCATATAAATAATTATGATAACATAAATGTATTTTAAAAGTGTCCAAAAAATATTCATATTTAATTATTCAAAATTTATTTCGTTGAACATGATTCATTATTTATATATAATAAGTGAAGAACAAAAGTGCTGCTAAATTAATTACATTGATAGTCTTGCTAATGAGAAATGTAAAATAATAATTCTGGTATAACAAGTTTTTTATTAACTTATTGATTACTTTTTTATTCATAGGAAACTGATGGAGGCTGGCCATAATTAGATGTGGAGGTGAACCACTAAATGGGGAAGAAGCAGGACGTACTGGACAAGGTATTGTATTGAAGGTTGTTACTTATTACACTGCTAACCTAGTAACGTTGATTATTTAAAAGGAAAATAGAATCAGAAATCGAGATATGAAGCAAAGTATATATATATATTCAATTAACTTTATAATGTGTTTTGAGCTAAGTTTGTTTGATAGAAATATATTTTTGCAAACTAGTCAAGTTTCTTAAAGACATTTCTATTGAATAAAAACAGTTTAAGAAAAAATTCTGGTGTGAAATACTCACACAACTTTCTCTTACTCCAGTTCTCAAAATTATAATTGACAAGTTTTATAGTTTGTGTACCAAATTTAAAGAAAAATTCGTCGAAAACTGAAAAAACTGTTAAGTAAAAAAAGCGCACTTCCGGATTACTAATTTTCTTGAAACTTGGAATTTTGGCCATCTATTTATTTCTAATTAATTTTTGTTTGGATGATAGAATTGTATAAATAACGATGATAGCACTTTAGAGAAAAACATAATCCCTCCCCTCTTCCAAAAGTGCCCTTAAATGAATTTTTCCAGAGAAATATTTTAAATAAAAGTTGTAGATCTTTGTATGTTTAGTTTATATATGAAGTTTAAAGAAAATCGTCCTAGACATTTTTGAGAAAATCGCGAAAAAGTGAAAAAAATTATTTAGTAAGTGGTAATGTTAAACGCACTTCCGGTTATCCGATTTTTTTTTTTTGAAACTCGGAATTTCAACAACATATTCAATTGTCTGTAAACAGCATAGCTCAAAAATGCAAAAACCGTAGAAGGTTCAGACTTGATATTCCGTTTAGGTATATCACCATGGGATCTGACAGTAGGTTATCTGTCAAAATTCCTCAACCGGAAGTACCACTTTACTAGTTCTTTTTTTTTTTTTTTTTACTTTTTTGCAAATTTCTCAAAAATGGTTCCAATGATTTTCTTGAAACTTGATACAAAAAGCTAAAACTTTTATGTGAAACATTTCTCCGGAAAAATTGATTTAAGGGTACTTTTGGGGGAGGGGTTGGGGATACGGATACGGCTTCCTTTAAAGTTTTATTTCAGTTTTATAGAATTCTGTCATCTAAATAATGTTAATTAGAATTAGATATATTGTTGAAATTCCAAGTTTGAAATAAATCGCATAACCGGAAGTGCGTTTACTTTACTAAATACCACTTAGTACCACTTTACTAAATTTTTTTTTCACTTTTTCGCGATTTTCTCAAAAATGTCTGGGACGACTTTCTTGAAAATTTTTATATAAACTACACACACAAAGATGTACAACTTTTATTTTAAAACATTTCTCTGTGAAAATTCATTTAAAGGCACTTTTAGAGGGGGGGGGTGAGTTAATGTTTTTCTCTAAAGTGCTATCATAGTTGATTATACAATTCTATCATCCAAACAAAATTCATTAGAAATAAATGGATGGCCAAAATTCCGAGTTTCAAGGAAATTAGTTAACCGGAAGTGCGCTTTTACTGAACGGTTTTTTCAGTTTTACCGGCGAATTTTCCTTAAATTTGGTACAAAACTATAACATTTGTCAATTATAATTTTGAGAACTGGAGTGAGAGAAAGTTGTGTGAGTGTTTCACACCAGGTTTTTTTTTTTTATATATAAATCCACAATTATCCCAGTATCACACAAAAGGAATGATACACCGTATGCGAGCTCCTACGTGATATTTTTATGACCGGCAACGCCTTCAAATAAAATGAAAAATAATCGGCTATTAACCTAACAATAATAACATTATTTGATATGTTTAAAGCGCCTATTGTATTCTTTAATTAAATTGTAATGATGCGAACTCTGCAGCTGTACAATATTTGGTCATACTTCCTTTGCAGGCAAGTTTTGTATAAAAATTGACTTTATTTAAAAAACAGTTACAAAAAATAAAAAAACTTTTGATCGATTTTTCTTAAATATGTACAGTTGAAAATACGAGCAAACTAAAAATTGTGCCTCTTCACAATATTTTGATATAATTAAAGGTAGCATAAATGAAATTTTTTAAGCGGGTTTTTTTAAGATTTCAAAGGAGATTTTAAAGACAAAAAATGTTTTCTTCTCTTTTCATGGGACCTCTTTCTTTTGTAAACTATTTGTTTATTTTATTTACTTACTAGCTAAACCTGACCACGCTTCGCTGTAGTTCAGACTGATTTTAATTATTAGGGAAGTAAATAGAAGTGTTATAGTTAACATGATTCAGGAAAAAGACAAATCATTAAATTTAATACCCTACTTTGCGTTGTTGTAAACTGAAAGGGAAGAAAGAAAAAATGTTTTTAACTGAAAGTCTTTTTTTATTGTAAAGCTAGTGAATGGACTACATTTTTTGTTTGTCCGTTTTCTACATAAACATAAAGATCAGATGGTTTACCGACTCTGGAGCATGCGACATATAATTGCCCATGAGAGAAGCATTC
>JAAEAF010011016.1:0-22347 GCA_011037195.1 Triatoma infestans | reverse complement strand
CCAAAATTCCAAGTTTCAAGAAAATTAGTAAACCGGAAGTGCGCTTTTACTGAACAGTTTTTTTTTCAATTTTCGACAAATTTCATTAAATTCTGTACACTAACTATAAAATTTCTCAATTATAATTTTGAGAACTGGAGTAAGTATAAGTTGTGTGTGTGTTTCGCACCAGATTATTTTTTTTCATGCGCATTGTATCTCAAAAGCAAATATATCGGTGAACACTTACGTATTTGTCACGATCCTGCAATACTTCCTGTTACATTATAGGATTAAAAAACAAAGTAAAAAAACGAAATCAATGTCATTAGAATTTTTTATATTTTCAATATTGTAGACACAAAAGGGATGACTAAATAAATAATAAGCTCGTGCAAGGACTAAATAATCGATTTTTTATGAATCGAATTTCTATAGAATTTCTGATTAGTTTACTAAAATATTATAGAATTTATTATTCTAAAAAGAATTACAATAAATAAAGATAAATATTATTATCAATACAATTAATTCAATTAGTGGAGAGTCTCTTCTTCAAGCTATTCTAGCCCATACTAACTAAGCGATCGTTTGAACTAGCCAACGCTAGCATTCTAGAATATTACATAGCTATCAACGTTACATTACAACGCTATCACATAGAATATTAACATTAATAAAATCTTTTAAATACATAATTTATTAAAACATTGAGTATACGTATATGCATAGTATTGGTTGACCTTTTTTTATCTGTGCACATGTATAGATAAAACAAAATTGTAAAATTGAAAATTTATAAGTACAAAACTAATAGTTATATCAGACGAATAAATTGTGAACACCATTAGTGGTGTATATTAAACTATTACTACTAAGTCTAGCGTTATGGTTTAGTGTCTTAATATAATATTATGCAATTTTTAAACTATTGCATAAAAGAAATATGATTGCATACACTTGTAAGAGCATCGTTTCGCTAACTACGAGTATGTAAGCGAAGGTAAAAGAATATTTTGCCCAACATTTTTGATAAATGATGATTACAGTGAACTACATGATAGATGAATCAACAGTTTAGCTTTTTTTCTTCATGAATTAAAGAAGAAATCCTACTGGGGGGGGGGGGCAATCCCACCACAGAAGGTTGAAAAACTAACGTAATGATTTATGTCTTTAGCATTTTATTTTTTGTTAAATTATCAACGACAATGTCCTTCTTTTTATTCAGTCTGACCTTGCCAGATAGAATTTTTACTTTCTCTTACTCCTAGTAAGAGGAAGTATTGTAATCGTGTCAAATTTTCGATATCGAGTTTTCACCGGAAATATCCGTTTTGAGGTCCCCTGAGTCCAAAAAAGTGGTTTTTAGCAAATGGTCTGTGTGTGTGTGTGTGTGTGTGTGTGTGTCCGTTGTTGTCCTGTGTGTGTGTGTGTATGTGTATGTATGTGAACAGCATAGCTCAAAAACGAAAAACCATAGAAAGTTGAAACTTGATATTCCGTTTAGGTATCACCGTGGGATCTGACACTCTACGTTGCCTGTCAAAATTCCTCGAAAAAACCGAAGTATACCACTTTACTAGTTGGATTTTTTAACTTTTTTGCGATTTCTTAAAAATGGCTCCGACGATTTTTCTTTAAACTTCAAACATCAACCACACATACAAAGAGGTACAACTTTTATTTGAAACATTTCTCCGGGAAAATGCATTGAAGGATACTTTTAGGGGAGGGGTGGGGTTATGTTTCCATCTAAAGTGCTATTTCAGTTTATTAGACAATGCTGCCATCTAAATAATGTTAATTAGAATTAAATATGTTGTTGAAATTCCGAGTTTGAAAAAAATCGGATAACCGGAAGTGCGTTTACTTTACCACTTTACTAAATGATTTATTCACTTTTTCGCAATTTTCTCAAAAATGGCTCCGAAGATTTTTTTGAAATTTCATATATAAACTAAACATGCAAAGATGTACAACTTTTATCTAAAACATTTATCTGAGAAAATTCTTTTAACGGCACTTTTAGGGGAGGGGTGGGGTTAGATTTTCCTCAAAGTGCTATCCTAGTTGATTATACAATTCTATCATCCAACCATAATTAGTAAGAAATAAATAGATGGCTGAAATTCCGAGTTTCAAAGAAAATTAGTAAACCGGAAGTGCGTTTTTACTGAACAGTTTTTTCAGTTTTCCACGAATTTCGTTAAATTTGGTACACAAACTATAAAATTTGTCAATTATCATTTTGAGAACTGGAGTAAGAGAAAGTTGTGTGAGTGTTTCACACCAGATTTTTTTTTTTTTACTTTCTCTTACTCTAAGTAAGGGGAAGTAGATATTGTCAGAGACATTTTGCGTGGTAGCCTGTTTCATTTTGTGGTCACCAACCGATTGCGGGCGTTCGCCCATCTTCAGGATGCGTTTGTCAGACAATGTGATAACATAGACTTGCACAGAGCAAATTCAGTTTATACACTGATTGGTCTTTTTAATTGTATTTTAAAACTAAACTCTTATTAAACTAAGTCAAAGGAAGGTAGCTGGGTGGGAAAGGAACACGTGTTTGGGTCGTTAAAGGGGCAAATTTTCCTTAAAATGGAAACAACACGTGGGGGTCTAATTTTTAAACTCTGTTGTTGGTGGGAGATTCACTTGACAATTATATAATCAGAATAACTTTAAAATTAAATTAAATAACGATTTCAAGCTAACAAAATTTAAAATTAAGCGATTAAACTAATAAAAAATTAAATACCCATAACATACTATGCATATTTTATAATATTTATAAGTTATAACTATATAATATACGTATATGTATATATTATACTATATATATTACAGTGCATACATATACTAAACATATACCATACATGTACACACATATATACCGCATATATACCTACCATGTGTACATTGTATATACATATACACATGTATATAAATATATATATATATCATATTTATATATATACCACATATACATATGCTTATATATAACTATGAATTCCACTCGATCTTTCACCTCTTTACACAACATTCACATACACTCTCCACGTACGCACGCATACGTACATACGCATTTTTTTTTTTTTTAAACTAAACTAAAAGTATAATCTGTTTAAGAACTATTTGGTCCATGTATGCTACTTGTGCTGATAATTGCGTTTTTATTGTTGTGGGAAGAGTGTTTTGAATAATGGTTCACTGGCAAATTTTGTCTATTCGTTTATTAAGTTTCGTGTTTTGTGTTTATATATTTCGTTTTGTGTTGTTCTATTATGTCCTTTGGTGGCCAGAATGTATTAGCTTCATCGTGGTCGTGATGTCATCAGGTTTGTGTTTGTTTTTTTAGGTGATTGTCATAATTTAAGTCGACTTTGTTGTACTTGTATGATCTGATATGTTCGGTAAATCGTTCCCTGATTTTTTCTGCCAGTCTGCCCCACATAAATGTTGTCACAGTCCGGGCATTTCAACTCGTAAACCCCACTGCTGTCATACACGTCAGTGAACTCGGTACGAGTTCGGATTTTGTTGCCTAATTTGTTGTTTGTTCTGCAAGATATCTTAATGCCCAGTTTTTTGAAAAAATTTGTGAGTTTGTACGTGTGGCTTCCAATATATGCCAATGTGGCGAATTTATCTGTTGTCCACCACAACAACGAAGTAGATATTTCATTGTGTCAGATTTCTGAATGAAGTATTTTACCGGAAACACAAGTATTCTGGTCCTCTATTTACGATAAAATATCTTCTTTTTTTTTTTTTAGCGAATTTTCTGTATGTTTGTGTGTTCATGCGTACATGCGCGTGTGTACAAATATTTCAAAAATTACAAATCGCAGGGGGAGTTCAAACTTGATATTCCATTTAAAAGATACTATCACCGCAATAGAATAAGCTTTTATATATGATCTATAAACCGGAAGTACGACTTTATGGAAAGTGGTTTTCCGGAAGCGAGTGCAGATGCTATCGCGTTCTATGCCCAACTTCTTTAGATGATCCCCTTAATCTATATTGCCTTGGTTTTTTGTTCAGACTGATGCACGCTTTAAACCTTCACGCCCAGAACAGCCTGTCTCATTCTTGGGAAGGTTCTCCACATTCTCTTGAGTTCCGGCACATTTCTGATCTCTTCTCCGAAGTAACTTATCGCATATCCTACAAAACCTTTCTTCCGGGGGTCAAGTCATTGAGTGTGGCAACATTATTATTCCATATTCGTGCTAATAAACATGAAATCAATGCTTTAATTAATAGAATCAAAATCTTGTGATTCCGACACTTCCTGTCGAAATCAAAACGTCGGTTCTATCAAACCACTGACGAGGTCTCAACCCCCGTGGGAATCCTAAAAGATCAAATAGAATTATTGCTTTAAAAAACTTTTTTCTGGACTTATTCATTCATAGAAAGAATTATTTTCTGATGTTTCTAATGAAAAAATTAAGAGTTTCTACGGATTCTTTAATAAAGGATAGATGCATATAACATAGAATGGCCCCAAACCCTTCTGCGTGTTGTCCAAGAGCTTAATTCTAACTTCTATTAAAGGTTGGATAGAAGTACAGCGTCTGCAATGGTGGGAGAGTACACCAGGACAGAGGTAGGCAAAACTCTTCATTAAGAGATATTTGCCTATTATTATTATTATTATGCCGGGTGCCTGATGGCGTGGGACCTAAGCCTATGTGGCTTTTATCCCCCCGATGCCCCCCCATATTCCCTTAGTTAATTCTCCTGGTAGCTTACCGGTCAGTCTACAATATCCCAAGATATCCTTAAACTCCAACCGGCCCAGGCAATCCTGCGAGAGTGATGCCCTACCAAATACGCGAAACCTAGTACCAGCGAAACGGGGACACTGACATAAATAGTTGTACACCATTTTCCTGACTCCGTCGTCGCAGTTCTGACAAATGGAACTAGACGTCCTCCCTATGTTAAACAAGTGACTAGACACCCAAGTGTGTCCAGCCACTATCCCTATCAGAGTCCTCAGACCTTCCTACTGAGGGACAGGAGATACTCGAAATTCCCTGATGATTTACTTTTATAAATCTTTTAGCTTGGAGGCACCCCTGCGTATCCCCCCAGCATTTCTCTAAGACTCTCATCTCCCAAAGTCTAATCTGTTTGTCACGAACTTCTTTGTTATGGCAAGGGCTGCATCAGGACCACAAAATGGTAATGATGATCCCTCCATGGCCAACTGATCCGCCCTCTCATTGCCCTCTATTCCCGCCTGTCCAGATATCCAATAGAGACGCAAGTTCCCCCTCCGAGCCGAAGCATTAAGCCTTCTCCTACATTCTCCCACTAGTTTCGAACTCCACCATGGCTTACTCAAAGCCCTCAGTGCGGCCTGACTATCAGAGAAAATCCGCACCTCTGATATTTGCCTAAATTTACCAGGGATCTACTGAGGCCACAGCCGAAGGGACATAGGGTTAATAGTGGGTCTATTAATAGCGAATTATAGGCTGAATAGGCACATGCACCAATTATTACTTGCGGATAACGCTGTATGCCGATTCTGCAAGGCCGAAGAGGAAACCCCAGTAAACATCAATGTGTATGTGCCAACGTGGCAAGGACAAAGTTTCTTTACAGGGGGACAAGCAATCCCGAAGCCTTGAGCTTCATGATGAGACCACTCTCAGCTTTGCTAGGCCTGATTAAGAGGGGAGGGATGTGCTATAATAATTTCAGATAATAATTTCAGGGGTTCCACAATATTGTAGGCCGCAATGGAATGAGGCCCGCCTCCCCTTCACTCTATCTAATCTATAACATAGAAACGAAAATAAAGTAAGTAGTACAAGAAAAGTATCTGCAGTAAATAGTGACACCTACATGAATATTTATTACAATTCTATAAATCAAAGTAATTATTAGATATTAAATATAGGTTAAGAGGTGGGCTAAAAGCTGGGAAAATGAGGCCGGACTGGGGGATCCCGCATGGCCTGCTGAACAAGAGCCGGAGTATATGGGGTCAAACCGGAGGTACACATTGAGAGGCCTCTCGGCGGTTACTCCACGGTATTCCCGGCTGAAGTCTATGATATAAAGGTCTGTGCGGATCCTAGGAATAGGGAGATATTCATCTTCTCGGACAGCCAGGCTGCTCTGAAAGCTCTTGAGGCCTTCAGAATCATTTCATCCCTAGTCAGGGAGTGTAGAGACTCTCTGGAGTTCCTTTCCCGGCATAATAAAGTGCGGCTGGTATCGGTGGGTAAGGGGATAAAAGGTAATGTGCTAGCCAACCAATGGCCAAGAATCGAGCTAACACTTCATTCTGCGGGCCGGAACCTGTTCTGTAGATAGCCAAACGTATGATGAGGGCGTCTCTGAGTGACTGGACTCTGAGAGAACATAGTCGCCAATGGAAGCTAAGCACTGGGGCAAGATACGGCAAACTGGTTATGCCAGGTCTGTGTAAGAGAAGAACCAGAGAAACCTTGGGTTTCAGCAGGTATCAGATTTGTCTGATAGCGGGCCTGTTTACAGGGCCATGGTAGGTTCAAGAAACATCTGCACAAGGTGGGGTTGACTGAGTCGGAGCTCTTGTGCAGACTATGTCAGGAAGAGGAGGAGACGGCCTTTCACCTGTTGTTTGATTGTGTCGCAATCGGCAGATTCCGGTACGAGATCTTTGGCACGTTGAGACCGGAGGATATCGTACTTCAAGAAGGACTAATGGGGAAAGTCCTTGACCTCCTGAAGAAGGGAGGATTCCTCTACTAGACATTAAGGGGTTGGCACAATAAGCATCAACGGGTAAGCTGCAGTGTCTGACCTGGAGTCCCCCTCCTCCCTGCGTCATTCTAATTCTAATTCTAGGTTAAGAGAAATATACACCGTAAATCATTCTGACGATTGTTTTATCTTGCACATTAAAATGAAAAGAAGTTCTTCAACATATATTGGAAGTTGTGTCTTTATGAAAAATAGGTATCAAAAATAATAATTGATTTATTAAAATAATCTTGATTTCAAATTTAAACGAAAACAAACACAAAAATAAATTAAAAAAAATTATCGAAAGATTTTTGCTATTTCAAACTTCAATTTTTTTTTATTTATTTTAAGGAACCTTTAAATATACCGGGTAGAGACGTAGTTAACGGATATTTCTTTTGACACCATTTTCACTTGTAGTTATGTTTTTATAACTTGTTTTTTTTTTGTTTTTTTTCCTGTTGTCAATAATTTTGTAACTTTTAAATCTTTTTTAACATTAAAAACTGTTGCATTGTGTAAAAAGATCATGGTGTGAGGTCGCTCATTTATTTTAAATTAATCTTAATTATAATGTGAAACAGTTATTTCGGTCAGTTTTTTTTGAAAATGATTCTATTACTTCCGGAATTAATTATTCCATTAATTTCACAT
The DNA here is from genome assembly GCA_011037195.1 of Triatoma infestans. Classification (NCBI taxonomy): domain Eukaryota; kingdom Metazoa; phylum Arthropoda; class Insecta; order Hemiptera; family Reduviidae; genus Triatoma; species Triatoma infestans. Next base: position 14,958 of record JAAEAF010011016.1, on the reverse strand, counting down.
CTGAAAAAGTAATTTTTTTGTTTTTTTTATTTATTGCCAAATGTTTTACAAAAAAAAAATGCATAATGTTTCTACATTAAAGTTAATAAATGAATTTCAGTAGATTATAGCGTAACAGCGTTTGGTATCTTTTTTAATTTATCCATTTGCTTCAACCTTTACGTAATATATTAAATATAAATGAAAGAATTACTTCATTATAATGGATGTAACAGACAGAATTGGAACGCTATTTACTGGAAAGAATGGCACAGTTCATTGACCTACTAATTTTTATTTTTATTTTTTTAATTTGTAATACTTATCTTCCTTCATTTATTCAATTGACCTCTCTCATTAATAAAATCAGATAACACAATGAGGAATCAAAAAAAAAAAAAAAAAAAAAACTGCTTATATTTTCTAATAAAAATGAAAACAGAGAAAGCAGCTGACGGGACGGCCCATATTTGGCAGATTACCTTGTGGGAAGGGTCAAGGATAATAAATACATCAACATATATATATATATATATATATGACTATCATAGATGTTATCCAGATATTCTGATTAAATATAATACATTCAATATTGTAATTACTTCCTTCTTTAATTTTAATTCATATATTATAGTAATTATTAAATATTAGTTACTTTATTTTTTGGAGTTGTTAATTTATATTATGGTTAATTTATTAAAAATCATCAGTTCCTTTTGGTGTTTTTTTTACTTTCTCTTACTCCTAGTAAGAGGAAGTATTGTAATCCTGTCCAATTTTCGATATCGAGTTTTCACTGGAAATATCCGCTTTTGAGGTCCCCTGAGTCAAAAAAAGTGGTTTTAGCAAATGGTCTGTGTGTGTGTGTGTGTGTCTGTGTGTGTGTTTGTGAGACCGTGTGTCCGTGTGTGTGTGTGTGTATGTATGTATGTATGTATGTGAACAGCATAGCTCAAAAACAAAAAACCGTAGAAAGTTAAAACTTGATATTCCATTTAGGCATCACCGTGGGATCTGACACTACGTTATCTGTCAAAATTCCTCAACCGGAAGTACCACTTTACTAGTTAGATTTTTTACTTTTTTGCGATTTCTCAAAAATGGCTCCGACGATTTTCTTTAAACTCGAAACATCAACCACACATACAAAGAGCTACAACTTTTATTTGAAACATTTCTCCGGGAAAATGCTCTGAAGGGCACTTTTGGGGGAGGGGTGGGGTTAGGTTTTCATCTAAAGTGCTATTTCATTTTATTTCACAATTCTGTCATCTAAATAATGTTAATTAGAATTAAATATGTTGTTGAAATTCCGAGTTAGAAAAAATCGGATAACCGGAAGTGCGTTTACTTTACCACTTACTAAATGATTTATTCACTTTTTCAAAATTTTCTCAAAAATGGCTCCGACGATTTTTATGAAACTTCGTATATAAACTAAACATGCAAGGATCTACAACTTTTATCTAAAACATTTCTCTGGGAAAATTCTTTTAAGGGCACTTTTAGGGGAGGGGTAGGGTTAGATTTTCATCTAAAGTGCTATCCTAGTTGATTATACAATTCTATCATCCAAACGTAATTAGTTAGAAATAAATGGATGGCTGAAATTCCAAGTTTCAAGAAAATTAGTAAACCGGAAGTGCGCTTTTACTGAACAGTTTTTTCAGCTTTCGACGAATTTCATTAAATTGTGGTACACAAACTATAAAATTTGTCAATTATCATTTTGAGAACTGGAGTAAGAGAAAGTTGTGTGAGTGTTTCACACCAGATTTTTTTACATTCTCTTACTACTAATAGGAGGAAGAATTGCGATAGTACCAGATTCGAGTGATTCCAAGTAAATCGATTCATTCACCGGAAATACAAGTTTTCGAGCACCCTGAACAGGAAAACAAAATGTGGTATGAAACACACACACACAACTTTCTCTTACACCAGTTCTCAAAATTATAATTGACGAATTTTATAGTTAGTGTACCAAATTTAATGAAATTAATAAAGTGGTACCAAAATTAATAAAAAAAACTAGTAAAGTGGTACTTCCGGTTGAGAAATTTTGAGTTATACTGTTCACATACATACTTAAACACAGACGCACAAACACACACACACACACACACACCCAAACCATTTGCTAAAAAAAAAAAAAAAAACACTTTTTTGGACTCAGGGGGGGGACCTCACAAAAACAGATATTTCCGTGAAAACTCGATATATCGAAAATTTGACAGATTACAATACTACCTCTTTACTATGGAGGAGTAAGAGAAAGTAAAAAAAAAAAAAATGTATTAGCAAAAGTCGTGTGTATGTCTGTTTATGTGTTTGCGAGTTTTAACAGAATATCTAAAAAACAAAAAGTCGCACAAAACTTAAACATGATATTCTGTTTAGTCATTATCGCGCATCTACTACTATATTATATACGTATTTAAAAATGATTTTTTTATAGGTTCTAGGGTAAATTATATGCTGAGTATAATTTATTTTTTTATGGCTAAGTAAAAACAAATTTTTTTAGCCTTTAGAAATATTTATTATTTCTTACAATGTACCTACTCAACGTTTCGGCGATCTACTAAAATCAGCTATGTTAATACATCATACTATAAGACTCCCTTTTGACTTTCAATTATACGATACGAGGCATGTCCAGAAAGTAAGTGTACTGAGGCTCTCACGGCCGGAGGGATTTTGTTTTCGACATGTTGGCTACACTGCCGTGTAGCCTGATTCCTCCCCTCCGCAACGAGACCGGTTCGAGGTCAGTACGTTGAGAACTGTCGACGCGACAATACGTTTCGTGAAAAATGTCAATCCAATCTCTCGCCAAGTGTGAAATATTCAAGGTCGGGCAAGAGTTTTTGAGACGCTACAAACTCCATGGAGATGAATTTCTCCGCTCCATCATTACTGGAGATGAAACTTGGGTTGCACACTACACACCTGAAACCAAAAGGCAGTCTCAACAGTGGCGTCACACCTCTTCACCCTCCGCCAAAAAGTTCAAAACCACAATTTCAGCCAAGAAAATCATGGCATCCTTGTTTTGGGACTGTCAAGGCATAGTTTTAATTGAATATATGCCTCAAGGGGAGACCATCAACTCTGCTAGATACTGTGAGACCCTAAAAAAATTGTGGAGGGCGATTCAGAACAAAAGGAGAGGCATGCTGACAAAGGGAGTCTGCCTGCTGCACGACAATGCCAGACCACACACGGCCAACGCCACGAAGGAACTGCTTGCCTCGATTAAATGGGATGTCCTGAACCATCGCGCGCATTCCCCTGACCTAGCACGTTCAGATTACTATCTCTTTACCTCCCTGAAGCTGCACATGGGTGGAAAAAGGTTTACAACCGACGAGGAGGTGAAGGGGGAGGTGGAGAAGTGGACGAAGGAGTTGGCGGGAAACTACTTCGAGGAAGGCATCAAAAAGTTAATACCCCGGTCCATTGAGAGGAATGGTGACTATGTCGAAAAATAGCTTACATATGTACTAATGTAACCAGGTAATTTTTTTGTTCTAATAAAACTATTTGTAACCTACAAAAATTCAGTACATTTACTTACTGGACATGCCTCGTATAAAGAAATTCTGCATTAACTTCTAAAAGCACAATAATATAAAAATTAAAAACAAAAAAAAACTCTCAAATGCACAAATAGCATGGTTACCTAAACTTTAAAAAAAAATTGCATTTATAATCAAAAAGAAAGATAATCTTAGAATTTGCTCTGTGCAAGTCTGTGTTATCATACTGTCTGGACAAACGCATTCTGAAGATAGGCGTACCCCCGAAACCGCGGTCGATGACCACAAAATGAAGCACAGGCTATCCTCGGAAAATGTCACTAATACTTTCCAGCTCTGCGAAACCAACCACCACAATATCTAATAATACAGTGTAATTACTTTCTAGTTTGTTTTCGTAAAATGAAAATTATGACAGATATCAAGAATTAAAAAAAAAAAAAAAACTGCAAATAATTATATGTTAAAAAATAATTAACTAATAAAAATTACTCATCATATGTAGTTGGAATTCAAAATTTATACATTAAAGGAAATGTATATTTAAAAAAATATATATATATATATCTAGTAAAACGGAAGGCCATCCAAGTTAATAACACGCAATCTCTGAGGTGTACAATTTTATTGTTCTTTTATTTTATTTTATTTTTTTTTATTATTATTATACATAGTTAAAAATAATAATATAATATAATGAAAGCTAAACATGTGAAATCTGATATTAGAACGGTGGAAAGTTAAAAACAATGATTCTAAACAATCTATTATCCAATCTTCTATGTACGTATATAATAGTAACTAAAGAAGTTTTGAAAACTAAAGCTCTTTTTATTGGGTTATTTAAGATGAGCAAAGAATCAACACAAACAATAAAGTTCTCAGATAATATCATATTTTACGTTCAGGATGGTATAATATAAAAATGATGAAGTATGCAATGTTCTAAGTGGCCTTGTGACATAGTAGTTGTAGCTGAAACATAATACGTAGGGAAAAAAAAGAAGAAGTGATATTCAGATGTTACCATTGGAAAAATATTCCAAGTTTTATTTACAGCCAGTTTTACTGTATTAAAACTGGAGTAAATTCAACATTATTCTGATCTATTCAAGTATATTGGAAGTTGAAGTCAAGATAAGAAATGGGAAAGTCACAGAAAGGTATTATGAAGTGTGGCTATTAGTCACACCTTGTCAGACTCACAAATGGACCAGAAGAAAAATCATTATAGAATAACCAGGAAGCTTGTTATAAAATAAGATTTATAGATTTCCTTTTTGATTGATATAGTGTTGTCAAATAATGGTCTAGAATAATTTGATTACTAGAAGAGATGATTTATTTGAAAAGAGAATCCTGGTGTTAAAACACTCATCAAACGACAGAACTTTGCGTGAAAAAAAAACATTGTATAAAATCAGATTTTTAACCTTTGAAATGTAATAATATCACAGATTCCTCGAAACACTCTTCAAAAATCAATTTATCCGTAAAAAAATGTTTCAAAATCTCAAAAGCAAATAGGTTTTTTTTTTTAAATGTGCAGTTAAGTGGATAGCGTACTGGACTCCCACGCGGAGGACCTTAGATTTTTTTCTTTTTAGGAGCCTCTACAACTCACTGTCCGGTGATGGACAGTGTGCTCTGTCCGGAGGCCGGCGTGCACTAAGAAGGCTCCGGGTGCCAATGACCATAGATGTTGACGCGCCTTAAATTAAAAAAAAAAAAAAAAATGTGCAGTTAACAATCGATAGATAGATAGAAAAGCTTTAGAACAAAGTTACAAGTGTATACAATAATAATAAATAGAAGTTCCAATGTATATTAACATTATAACATTCCTACATTGTTTATATAGTGATTTTTGGGATGAGGCGAAGAACAATATGCAGGGAAAAAGGGAAAAAAAACCTGCAGCTTTACGAAAAATATTAAAATATTATGTGTTTCAGTCTTTTATGCCTGCTATATATAGAGGGATTGTAGGTTGCTATTTTGCGGCAGACTGGATTGGGATGACAGTCTAGAGTGGAGAGGAGTTTCAGGAGACGATCTTGGATGAAGAAATAAACTGGGGTTACAAAAGATTTTACGCGAAATAGGTCGAGTTTGGTGTGTCATGGTGAGTCAGTGTCGCAAATCTTAGAACTTTGTTCTGAGTTATCTGAAGTTTTTTGATGTTACTGTTACTAGTCAGGTTTCAGGCAGAGGAAGCGTAAAGTAACATCGGTCTGATGACGACTTTGTACAATTGGAGTTTGTTTTGTGTGGTCATTTTTGAGTCGCGTGACAGTGACGGGAAGACTAGTCTTATAGTCATTTTTCCCAGAATTCACTTTGTCCTGTACGTCGGTCTTGATGTCCAATTTGTTGTCCAAAGTTATTCCAAGATACTTGACGTTGTTACTCCAAAGGATCAAAGTATTGTTGTGTTTAATGTATTATGTAAACAGTATGGCGTTTGTTTTGTCATGATTTATTTTCATTTTCCATTTAGTGCAGTATTTTGTCAGTTTGTCTATGGCTGATGTAAGTCTGTTAGTGATAGTATCAATTCTCCATGTAGATGTGTAAAAAGCAACATCATCATCGTATGAGGTTGATATGAGGAGGTTTGGGTAGAGGACTAATTTAGGTGATGAAGAAGGCGGGATCCAGGATAGAACCTGAGGAACACCTGCTGCTATTGGGTAGGAGTCCGAAGAGGCCGTGTTTACTTGGATGTAAAATTTTCTGTTGGCAAGGTATAAGTGTAGGAGTTTAGTAAGATATAATACCAATAAGTAACGAGACAAATCGCTGAAGCTCAAAAACGATTTATTTAATCAATATAAAACTTTGGCTACATTTCAGCATAGTTCCCAGCAGCATTTGTATACTTGTCCCATCGTTCTTCTAATTTGTGTGTGCCTCTGGCATAAAACTGTTTAAGTTGATCTCGAAGCCACAATTGGCACCTGATTTTTAACTTCTTCATTGGATTGAAAGTATTTCTCACGTAGAGCCTCTTTAAGGGGTCCAAACAAATGGAAGTCCGATGGGGCGAGGTCAGAGCTGTAGGGATGATGTGGAAGGATCTCCCACCCCACTTTTTCTTAGTTTCTTTGAGGGCGTCCATAAGTGGAACCCATCTCGCCCAAGTTTTCTTGTGCTGCAGCTTATTCTGAATAATGTTAAGGACAGTTCCAACACTCGCATGTACTTCTTCAGACATCAGTACAACAGTAATGCGCCTACTGTCCTGAATTAACGTGTTAAATGCGACATTCAAGGGAGGAAGTTGCAACTTTAACCGGTCGTCCACTTCGTTGCTTATCCCAGACATTTACACGGCCACTTTTAAACGGTTCTACGTATTTGTATACGTTCAAACGGTTCAAACAGTTACTCCCGTACACTTTCAACATTTTTTTCTTGGATTTCACTACCTTTGATACTTTCTGCAACTAAAAATCTTCTTCCGAGGTGCAATGCTCCAGCGGACTCGCCATTGTTAATTGAATACATTTGAGATAATTTTTACCAAATACTCTCGAACAGCAGATGAAAAACTAAGTACAATGATGCCAATTTGACGCATCGAATTGATTGTATTGATTAAACAAACCGTTTCTGAGCTACAGCGATTTGCCTCGTTACTTATTGAATGACCCTCGTATTTACGTATATATTTTGTTGATGTACCTACTTAAAGATAATGATTTGATAATTTACTTTATTTAACTTACGTTCGAAAATAAATGTACATACAGATCAGTGATTGGAATTTGGAAATATGTTTTAAATAAAAGTGATAGGCATATTTATTGGTGTAGTCACTAGAGAATCGTGAGGAACTGCAAAAAAAAAAAAAAGGAAGAAAAAAAATCAGTAATCTCGCAATTTCACATCTCTCGCACACACTCTCACACTCTCTCTCTCATACACACCACAAACCCATTCACTAAAAACATTTTTTTCTTATTCAGATGACCTTAGATACATGAATTTTCGGGAATTAAAATTTTTCAAAAAATCTAATATATTAGAAAAAATGTAATAATTCATAAGAAAAAAAAAAAATGAAATAAACCGTATATAGGTATACAGTAAACTAGAAACTCCTCTGCAGATGTCGCCACCAATCCTGCAGACATTTTGTATATCGATCTGACCGTATGGCAAACTTCCAGTCCCATAGCACCCTGCTTTATAAACAAACAAGGAACACATTTCTTGGCTGGTACTTGCTTAAGGGCGCGGTTAGTGGGATAGGTTTGGTAAAATATAATGTCCGTTTGCCATATTTTACTTTCTTAAGACTTTTCTTCAGAGAAAGATTATTGGGCAACCACTTTTTAATATGCTGAGTCTTGATTTTGGCTGTCTAAAATATTATAAAAGCTAAATTTGCGATGCTTGAAAACGCAATATCTCGTAATGTATATTTTTCCGTGCCTGCTTTATTTTATGGTCAGATAACCGGATATCCGTCAGTGATCCATCAACAGAAACTTTGTGTTACTGAGATATCCTGAAAAGAATGAGTCCCGAAAACTCATCGATAACCACAAAAATGAAGCAGACCTATCACGGAAAAAAATGATGACAATGATTGTTGAATATGTGGATGGATCCGCAGTGCTGGATAACATTTGATATTTTATACGTCGTAGCATGCGTATTTGCTTATTCCATTTGTTCCTGACCGGTTTCAGATTTTCATCCATCGTCAAAGCAAATTCACCAAGTTCGTGTATAGAGTTCACTTCAACGTAATGTTTCTGTTACACTCACAATTGTTGGATTGTAGGTTGTATATATGTGCGGGAGGTTATGAGGATTGATAACAGCAAACGGCAAATTGGAGATGATATTAAAAAATAAATAACAGAGGAAATCTCATTTTTTTCATGCTTATTTTTAAATAATATTAATTTATGTTTAAATTAAATTAAGCTGTTGAGATTAAAATGTTGAGAGAAATGTGCTGGCGGCATTTTTTAAGGTATCATATAACCTTATAACCTCCCGAACATATATACAACCAACAAACTAACAAGTGTTGAGTGTAACAGAAATATTACGTTGAAGTGAACTCTTTACACAAACTTGGTGAATTTACTCTAACTATGGATGAAAATCCGAAACCGGTCAGGAACAAATGGAATATGCATCATGCCTGACAGATAAAAATTATTTCTTGCAAAAAGATGGTCGAAATATTTCCGCCAATGATAGTACCATAGCACTTTGAGGCGGTGTTAGACCACTCATTTCTTGAAGGTAAAGATATAGTTCTATATGGTCATACCCTTTAATACTCGTAGTTCTGAAGCAGGCTGTATTTTCCTTTCCGGAAATAGGGCTCACATGTGTTTTATCTAATAGGATATTCTACCTTTTCCTAGAACGCTTCCCCAGGGACTTTTTCACATGCCCGGCTGATTGAAACACCATGATGGTTAGCCCATTTCTGATCCAAGTTTGATATGGTATCTGATTTATCCGATATACTACAATGATCCAGAATCCATTATAACATCAAAATTCACGAACCGAATCAGTTTTTCTTCCGGTAATATTGTTATTATTATTATCGAAAACGGGTGCGGTGCCCAAAGGCGCGGGACCTAAGCCTATGTGGCTCTTATCCCCCCGATACCCCCCGTAACCCCTTATTTAGTCTCCCCCGGTAACTTGCCGGTTAATCTACAATATCTCAAGATATCCCTAAACTCCAACTCGCCTAGACAATCCTGCGAGAGTGGTGTCCTCCCAAATATACGAAACCTAGTTCCAGCGAAACGGGGACACTGACATAAGTAGTGATACACAGTTTCCCTAGCTCCGTCATCACAATTCTGACAAATGGGACTCCGTGTCTTCCCTCCGGTAATATTAAGTGGGAATGCTTTCGTATAGAGCACTTATTGTAGAAGGGCGATCTTTAAAGACAGGCATAGTTCCCTGCATTCCCTTAGCATCTATGGTAGAGCATTAATTTCTTCATATTAGGGTGATGATACTTTCCAAATGAGAACAGTTAAAATTAAAATTCGGCTGAACAAAAAATGATAATGAATTTAGGTTTGCAGCAATTGTTTTAAATATCTACATAAATTTTATCTATCCCCTTTCCTATCATCATAATCCTTTGGTTCAACAACTTGCTAGTCAAACCTTACCCAATAATCCATCCCGACGGCTGAAGCTTTTAAATTAATTTGAACACCATGAAGTAGTACCATTGGGTATTTTCTTCTCATGTAAATCGTGTCATATAAACATTCATCACATTTACTTATTGTCTATTGTAGAGTTGCAAATAAATTATTGAAGGAGAAAAAAAAAAAATTATCTATCTTAATCGCATTAATTTGGTTTTTGAATTAAATAAATATAAAGTAATATAAAAAGTTGAAAATACTGAGAATGTACTTTAATTCAAGTCAAATTTTTCCTCTCTTTATAACCTGCTCTCTTTAGTATAACCTCAAATCTGTCTGCGTATTAACCTCGTGTATTGCCGCTAGATGTCAGGATAATTATAGTTGAATAATATTACTTTTCTTCACTAGTGAGAAAAAAGTAATGGCTGTTTTTTTTTTTGTTTTTTTTTGTCACTTGTGGATTAAAAATATAATTTCACTCACTATTTTTGATTTAATAATTGTCACATTATTATACGGTTGCAGAAATTAATATAACCATATATTTTTTAAAAAAATATGTTTACTTTTTTTTTACCATTTTATAGAGAGTAAAAGTAATTTGTAAAAATCAACTAAAAATTAATAATCTTCAAATAATTTCCGGCAGATTGGCAAATCCTTTTCACATAATACAATCTAACCTTTTTTTAATAAAAGTTGTGAAGTACACAGCGTATAGAAAGATAATGATTACCTAACTAATGATTCCGAAAAAATAGAAATAATTTTACAATTTTGGCTTTCCCAATTTTTTTTTTGGTCTAAAATGTTTCGATTACAAAAGTGTCTAAGTAAATTCTTTGTCCGGTATTTTATCCCCAACATTGCGGACCCACCCACATTTTCAACAATAAATTCATTGTTCTTGTTTAGGGACTCAAAAAGCCTAAAGTTCAGCCTAAATCAAAAAGGTTTTGATTTGGAGGTTTTTTACAATGAGTTCTAAAATATCCTCTTGGTAATTCTTCGCCCAGGTTTTAACATCTTATTCATAAAAGTAAATTTCTGTTGTCTCCGAAAGCCACCCCCCCCCTTCCAAATGAAACTACGATAATGCCCCCCCTTTTAACTCTACCAATCATGTATTGTGTTTCTTTAGAAGCTGTGTATATTCCTATCAGCATACATTTTCCACTCTATTAACTCATACAAACTTTCTATCATTTTAGCGGTTAAATGTTTCCTCTATGCTGAAAATTTTGTTATCACTAAACAAAATTTGTCTGGGAAGTCTGTGCATGGAAAGCTATAAGAAAATTATAGATCTGCCCTATCTAATTTGCTTTAGAGTAGTTGTCCTGTAATCTAACCTGTGATACTCCGCTTTTAATCAGTGTCTATATAGAGAGGCGCTCATCTCTCGAGATATTTTTTTGTTTGTTTCCTAAGAGAGTTTGTTTTAATCCCGACTGCTACAGATATAATCTCGTTGTCTATACGAACCATATGAGGACGCCCAGAAATTGGGACTGCCACTGAAAGAGAAGAACTAGCTGTATACCTGTTAATCGTACGATCAATAAACATAATTATAATAAAAATAATAATAATAATAATACACTTTATTAAACGGAAATATTTACATACATTACAAATAGAACAGACAAAAGCATATACGGCTTGGTAATCCGTCAGCCGGAAATTGAGTGCTACACAGTTACAAATTAAGTATCTATGTATATATATATATATATATATATATAAACCATTAAATTAAATAATAATAACTTAAGAATTAAATTCCAGTATAAGTTGATATCTGGACAACCAGGCAGAGCGAGCATAATGAATGAGATTTCGGCAGTTAGTAGAATTCAAAAGCTCCCTTAAGTTAGATAAAGTTAAAGAAGGGACACCAAGGTGCCGCACTCTAAATTCCGCCAAAATAGGACATATAGCCAAAAAATGAACCATATCCTCTCTTACCTTCATACTACACAGCGAACACAACTCAACAGCTCTATCAACCCAAGGGGTATAGTTCAAATAGAGGAGTTCCCCTCTCATCCTAAAGAGCCAGCTTAATTCTTTTGAATTTAGGGTTGCTGTAGACTGACTCGAAAACGAGAATAGGCAAGCTTGAGTATTAAGCTCTTTATAAAAAAGGTACCTATTTGACTCTTGAGAACTCGCCACACACACCTCCCGATGAACCACCCCAATTTTATCTATTAAAACAGAAAACTGGTTCTCCCAGAGTGTTAAATTATTAAGAGAAGGACTAAAGTTGCAACCATATCTGTCAAACAGTTTCGTCCAACTCTCAAACCAAAAAGTCTTGCATTTCACAATCTCTGATGCAACCACTCTAGATAGCCTATAAGCCGGGAATTTAAGAACTTTTAATACATATTTGAAATGGAGCCTCAGAGTAAACACTAATAGAAGATTAACATCGGTTTCAAGGTTATTATAGTTTGGCGTTATTGACGGCAAGGAATATACTTTCTTTATAAAAAAGCGCAATAATTTCTCCACTTCCTCATACCGTTCAAACCCCCGAACCTGAGCCGCGTAGCAAGCGATAGATCTGCAGACTACATTAAAAAGTTGTAATTTATGTGACAGGGGAACCATTTTCTGAGCAACAAGACCTGACCAAACCGTATTAAGCGCCATTTTAGCAGCAGATACCCTCTCTTTAACGTGTGTATGGAAGGAAAGACGAGGCGTCAAATTCACTCCCAAGTATTTATAGGAATTAACAATATCGATCTGCCTATCACCAAATTTCCACCTTTCTCCAGAAGCAAGTCTGCCGCCTCTTCTAAAAATTAAAATCTTTGATTTTGCAAGATTAACCTCCAAACCCCATTGCTCGCAATAGTCTTTGATGATATTAATATTTCTCTGAAGTTGGAGTGGATTTTCACATAGGAGCACAATATCGTCTGCGTACATAAGTACTTTGACATAAGTATTAGCATAAACATAATTATATTATTGGATAAAGTGTTTCAAAACTCTGAGAAGCTGGATTTGCCCTCCTTTGGTGGGCATTAAAGCAATACGGTTTTCTTTGTCATTCCACTCCAAGTTAATGAAGTGAATTAAAAAAAATCACACTAATTTGCATTTAAAGCTTTACTAATAAGATACAACGTGCAACTGACTAGACAGCGATATATTCAATATAACTTTTGTAAACCATCACTGAACTTTCCGTAGCTGGGACAGGACATTTTTAGCAGTCACTTATGACTAGTTCTTTTATGATAAACCAAAAAAAGTACCAAAGGTTCAATCTCGCTAATTAAACTTTCTTACTTTTGTAAAATAAGCTAAAATAATAAAACTTTTTTTACGTAAGAACAAAAACAACTCTCTCACTTTATTACGAAAGAATATACGTTAGTATACAAATTAGCGATTCTTGCTAAAATAGTATTTTTTATTTTTTTAATGTCCAGTATTGTTGTGAGAGGTGACATTAAATAAGATGCGCCATATTTAAAAAAAATCACATATACATTTATTGAAGCTCCCACATGAATCGAACCCGAAAGCGACAATATTAGCACTCTTACGAGGATGGGCCTTATGACAAAAGGAATAAGAAATTATTCTTAAAAATAGCCTTAAGATTTATATCATTAAGAGTTATAGGAAAGCTGGAACCAAGTTCTAGTACTTGATCATGATTCAAGATCATTAGACTGTTAGATAAGCAGAGAAAACATTATCGTTAGGGATTTGTTCAAAGCTAATCTAAAGCAACAGGTAACATGTTAACATTTCCTAGCTTACACCTTTTCCATCTGTAAACAGCTCAATTCATTTGTATTCATTATATAAATAACACTTTAATTAATGATCTATTTGCTTTATTCAAGCCTTTATTCAATCAGGCTAATAATTAATGTAAATATAGCATCAAATGGTAAAACAAAATCTTTGTTTATTCTACGTCATAAAAATAAAAAAAAGTTTACACCTGTCAGTGATGAGATTAATCATAATATTAACCACAATGAAATAAACATGCAAAAATTTGACCACAATATTGAATGGAAACCACCATAGAAACATAAGACTTTTTTTTTTCAAAGAATCTTTATAATTAGCGACAAAAGTTATGATTACATAATACTTTTTAAATGTGCTTTTATTTAAGAAATCTTAATGATACTTTTTTTTTTTTAATATCTCTTGCAAGTGTATTGTAATCTTGTCGACTTTTCGTAAGGAAATGTTTCACCCGAAAACATGTCGAGCCTTAATCATAGATAGGAGAAGTTCTTTTAAACAAAATATTTAAGTGCTTAAATACTTTAGTTTCACTGATTAATGCGCAACCTTCCATCTAACTGGAAATGTTTTGCGATAGTATAAGCTGACAATCTTTCTAACGGATAAGATAAGAAAGGCGAATGGGAATCATGAAATTTGCTGTAGGTGATACGAAAAAAATAGTTCATGCAAGAAGCTGAAGATCTTCAGGTTGAGAATGTGTTAGAGGGAATAGTTTTAAATTAGTGTTGATCCAAAAAAAAAATAGAGCAGCAACAACCCTGGAAGAAGCCTGTTGCAATAAAGGCGAAAGTCTGTTTATCTACACTGTGGACAATATCCGCTAACCAGGAAAATTGAGGGTCTCCTAAAGTTAGATAAGGCTATAGCCGGGAAGCCGGAAAGAACAAGAATTTTGTACATAAAAAAGCAGTTAGACGAGTTGGATCACTTCCTTTGGCATAGCAGTAAGATTTTGAACAAAAAACGAAAGATGTGAGAACCCTAAAAGGAGGGTACCTAAAAGGAGGAACAGGATATCAATAGTAAAATTGGAAAAAATTACAGTATGCTTCGTTTTCATATCGAAAGCTCCATTTTATGACGTAACACTAGTTAATAAGTCTCCACACAGAATGGTTAGAGCACCATATGTGTTAGACGAATAGTTTTAAATTAGTGTTGATCTAAAAATTAGAGCAACAACAACCCTGGAAGAAGCCTGTTGCAATAAAGTTAGATAAGGCTATAGCCGGGAAGCCGGAAAGAACAAGAATTTTGTACGTAAAAAAGCAGTTAGACGAGTTGGATCACTTCCTCTGGCATAGCAGTAAGATTTTGAACAAAAAACGAAAGATCTGAGAAGCCGTGCAGGACCTAAAAGGAGGAACAGGATATCAATAGTAAAATTGGAAAAAATTACAGTATGCTTCGTTTTCAGATCGAAAGCTCCATTTTATGACGTAACACTAGTTAATAAGCCTCCACACAGAATAGTTAGAGCACCATAT
>JAAEAF010011015.1:0-22617 GCA_011037195.1 Triatoma infestans | reverse complement strand
AGCGTACTACCAATAGTAAGATTTTGAGCGGCGCAAAAATTAATGAGTCTTTGCCCATTGTCGTTACTAACATCGTGTAGGCTATGCCTACCAATGACAGGAGCATAAAAAGATTCTTTACCAATCTTTGCGTTAAATTCGCCAGCAACGACCTTAACGTCAGCATTTGGGCAAGCATGAAGAGTTCTTTCTAACTTATCATAGAAATTATCTTTGTCCAGGTCTCCTGAAGTTTCAGTGGGAACTAATTAAGGACTAATTATAAAACTTCCCCTTTACTCGTATAAGGCATATTCTAGAATTTACTGGTTTAAAATCCAAGATTAGTTATCTGAATTTACTTTCGTTCCAACATTTTTTTTATTATTATTTGACTGTGGAGAGGGACCAAACCCTACGCTATCCAAAGCCCCTCTGGGCCTATATACCTCAAGAAAAACAACAATAAACAGGGTTTAGAACAAATATCCAGACTAGGGTCTAACCCATTTAAGATTCACCGCAGTCCCAACAAATTGAACAATGAACTGAAAGGAAATAATCTAAGCTCTTCCACAAACATCCTATTCCGACCAAAGGTCCTGATCTTAATTTCCTCACAACCCAAGCCATATGTCATAAGATGGATGGATGTTTCCTCCTCTAATTCATTGCACTTATGAACAACCACAGTAATAATCGTGATATTAGTAATAAACGGTAGGCAGAACTGAATGATATTTTGTAAGGCCGAAAGTGTAGGCCTCTGTTGATTGTTCTGTGTGATCACATGGGATCTGGCAAGAGCCCCTTTATATAGAGGTGTCTCCTTAAACTACAATGACCAGTAAGGTATCCAACCAGATGCCTGGGAAAGATTGTGAAAGACACAGCGTCTCACCCTGTCCGACGCTGTTATCTTAGAGCCGACAACTAACTTTGCTCATCCATAGGGATGAATGCTCTGAAGCCATCCATGACTGGAAGCTTGCCAGATATGTGCCTGAAGACAAACCAACAGTAGTCTCGAGGCCAGTAAAAGGGAGAGAGGCGCTTAATTTGGCAAACCTATCCACCCCTTCATACCCAATTCGCATACCCAGATTAGATATCCCAGACTAGTACATCCCTCAAAGAAAAAAGCTTTCCAATGCTTTTAAAGCATTCTAATACCAATCTTAAAGTGAAGACACATAAACTAAGCGCCTTCAGAGCACCTTGACTATCCAAGCAGATATAAATCCTTTTAAGTTAGTTTTACTACACTCTCATTCGAAATACAATAAAGAATAGCATAAATCTTAGCGTGGAACACAGTGATCCATTCAGCAAGAGATACCGCCAAGTGATCTTTCTCAAAATTATCAGATGTCACACCAGAACGACCCAATCTTAACCATCCTTCCCCTAACCTGATACTGTAAGAATGATCGAAAACAAAAGTCTTCAACATTCTATCAGAAAGAAAACCTGTAATAGGAACCTTTGAAAGCATCTCGCGGTGAGTAGGGTAGAATGACCATATCGGTTACCGTGCTAAAAAGTTGCCTGTTTAATTCTATAACAGGCTTTCATTGCCATAGTTTTCATCTCTACAACGAGCGGCGGAATTCCCAACAAATTCCCATTGCAGCTGTTGGCGTGGTCCGCATCGCACCGGTCACCGCCAGACATGCCAAGCGTTGAATATCCTCAAGCAGCAGTTTAGCGGAACTTAATCTCAATGTGGCGCCACCACACCTCAGACGCATATAACAACCTAGGTTTAATAACCATACCATAAATCCAAAACATCATCTTAGGAGCAATCCCCCAAAGCTTACATACAATTAATTCTTCGACATTGTCAAAAGGAATTGCATTTTGATGGTGTGTCTTAACATGTTCCGATCTTTATTCTGTCACAAAAGGAGGCAAATTGTTATAGGAACCTGTGTTTGACTCTATATTTAAATATAAATGTATTTAAATGATGGAACATCTATTATAATAATAATAGTCTTTATTTGTTTTACATAATTTACATTTACTATATTTAAATTAATATAAACAACAAGTTAATATTCAAACAAAGTAAACCACAGCTAGGCCCTTAACGGCCTGTCCCACATCTTTCCATGCCAATCTATTCCTGTAAATAGGGCACACCAGTCTGCACTTTTTTTGCCAAATGGTCCTGCATTCATCCTCATCACATGACCAGTCCAATGCTATTCTTAATTTTTAATAATCCTAGTTATGTCTTTTGTTCTTGTTTTATTTCTAAACTTTTCATTTCTGATTTGATCTCTCCTCTTTATCACCAAAATACTTGTCACTATCGATTTTTTGTTACTCTTTGGAATACATTCCACCAGATTAAATTCTTTTTCTGTTAAATGTTAAGTGCGTAAGGTGTGCACGTAGTTTTTCATTGTAAAAGAAACTTTAATTTCACCATAATGAACTTTTTAAGTACAATTAGTTAAATAATCTCAATCAGAGAATGCAATGTATTATAATATTAAGTTATTATAATATAGTTATATAATTCATTGCACTTATGAACAACCACAGTGATAATCGTGATATTAGTAATAAACGGTTGGCAGAACTGAATGATATTTTCTTTTTTTCTAAACTTTTAATTTTACTTCGTATCCATTTCGCAAATGGATACAGAAAAGTGTAGGTCTCTGTTGATTGTTCAGTGTGAGCACATGGATATTGCCTAAAATATTTCATATAATTATCTAATCCATCATAGTTATCACAAGCCTCAAAATTTGCACCCATTGCAACCATTACTGTACCTTCACTTGTGTCACAAACTAGAGGTCCACCAAAATCGCCTACACATAATCCTGCCATGCCTGCCATAGCGCATACAAGGTCTAAATTCTTAATCCTGTAACGAAACATAGAGTTAGAGTTAGAGATCTAGTTCATTTCTCCAGATGTGAAACATTCTGACGACTTTCTTTACATCTGGATAACTGTTTAACAGGATTGTACGTGGGTAAGGTGAAAAGTTCTCGGCTTAGAAGTGAAAGTAAGTGTTTTTCATTTTAAAAATGCATTTATTTCTCAATGTAATATTCCTTAGTTCAATACACTTTGTCCAACGTTTCTCCAATAACGGGATTCTGTCCCTGAAGTGCGATTCAGGAAGGTCTTCAAAATATCTATTTACCGCCGCTATCACCTCTTCATTTGACCCAAAACGTTGTCCAGCCACAGATTTCTTAAGATTTGGGAATACATGAAAGTCAGAGGAAGCCAAATCTGCCGAATAGGGAGGATGTTCCAACAATTCATACTTCAAATCCCTCAATGTTCCCATTACCAAAGCACTTTTGTCGGCGGGTGCATTGTCCTGGTAATAAGAGGATTTTTTCTTTGCAAACCAGGCCTTTTCCCTCTTAATTTTTTCATTCAGCTGGTTAAGAAAATGTGCGCAGTATTCCCCCAGTAGCTGTTTGATCCTTTGGCAGGTAGTCAATTAAAATCCCTTTGGATTTTAATATAACACTAGCCATAACTTTTCCAGCCGATGTAATTGTCTTTGCTTTCTTTGATGCAAAGCCTACGTCTTCTGACCACTGCTTGGACCGTTGTATTGATTCAGTGTACAATGGTGAACCCACGTTTCATCCATCGTAACAAACCGGTTGGATTCTTCTTAAAACGGCACAAACATTGCCGAGAAACTTTATTCCTCATTAGTTTGTGATCAGCATTTAACAAATGCGGCACCCATCTTGCACAAAGCTTTCTCATACTGAGTTTTTCGTGTAAAATGTCCCGTACCCTTTCTTCTGAGACGCCAACGGCCTTAGCTATCTCATACACCTTTGTCGTCGATCATCTAGTATCTTCTCGATATTTTCTTCAGTAGTTGCAGTTTTTGGCCGTCCTTCACATGGATTATCTTCAGTCGACTAACGACCCCATTTAAACTCAGCTGCCCATTTTTTTACTGTTGATAACGAAGGTACAGACACCTTATACACTTTCACCAAGTTTGGATGAATTTCTGTTGGCGATAAATCATCCAAAAAACGAAGAATTTTCTTACGGAACAGTATTCAAGTTTATTCATTTTATCAAAATTACACAACACGCTTATTTTAAACAGCCGTATAAAACAATTTGATCAAATTCATATTTGGTATTTACTTTTGCAACAAGTGTGCCAACATAACAAAACAGTTTTCAGTAGCAATGCCATCTATGCGCTAGAAGAACTTATCACCTTGCCGTAGTACAACCTATAGAGAACTGAATGTCATTGCTTAACTGATTGCCTAAATTCACAATAAAACATTTATAAAATGTACACACGCAATCTATCAACAAATTAAATAAATGGTTTTTTTTTCTTTCTTTCTCATACTATTTATTTATTTATTTGTGAAGCCAAACGGCCATAAAATGGATGCAGTGCATCATTACATTACCATAAATTATATCATTGCATTACACAGCACCATTTCATTACAATCTTTACTTTGAATTAATTCAATACAATCAATTTATTAAAATTAAAACTTAAAACACAACACTCAATAGTAGCAGGGTTTAAAATGAGAAGCTCAATTAAAAATTGCGGGCAACCTCCTGTGGCATGATGAATCAAGCGTCGCATGCAGGCCTTGAAATCGTCATCTCCAACAATTTCATCCACTATCTTGTATACTTGGGAACTTTTACTTGTTGGAGACGAAATTCCATTCTGACAAAGCAGTCTTGAGAACTTCTAGGCTAAAAATACAAATTTTTAAAAAAACCCGTCAGTATCACTTTGCCCTGCTCCAAGCATGACATTGACCATAACTCGGCACTATACAGAAATGTGGCCTGAACTATCGCCTGGAACAACCTTAGGCGGGTCACTCCCATCTATCAGCGCTGCTGCGTCCCAAGATACCAATCATCCTACTTACTGTCAGACTAGCTTTTCTTCTGAAATAGTCCAACGCCAAATTTACCACATATACCGAAGGGCACACCCTATATACATAGCTGTTGACTCTTTCGGCCACCTATTTTGATTTCGGAAATTATTCATCTGTCTAAGTTTCCTACTTTTCCAGAATACAATAAGTTTTGTTTCTCCGTGTTCATAGTGAAGCAGTTTTGTCGCAGTATTTTTCCAATAATTTAAGTTTTGACTGGACATCAACGCAGGAATCATCCAAGATGACCAAGTCGTCCGCGAATAAGAACATTATTAAGTCTTAACAGTCATCAATTTTCATATCCGAGGTCCCCTTTTCCCGGAAGAAATCAACTACATCGCTCGGGTGCAGAGCAAACAGTAGCAGTGAAGACGATTGGCCCTAAGCACCCCCTGCGAAACATCAATTTCACATGAATATTCACCCCTACAGTTCACTAACAAGGAAGCACGTTCATAAAGACATCAGGATTCGAATTGTTCCAGAGCTCACCACTATATCACATAACTTCTGTCGTAGCTTTTTATGATTCACCGAATCAACGCTCGGCGAAAATGTATGAAAATTCTATAAACCATTTTCCTCTTTCCCGAAATATGCATGTTAATGACGGATGTAGAGAATAAATTGTCCATACAGCCACTTCGAGATTAAAGCCGTACTGCTCTTCAGGAATCACATTACAGTATTAGCCAACCCACTAAACGGGTGGCCAGTATAGTGCTGAAAATCTTTGCCAAAGTACAAACTTTAGCTATTCTTTCTCATACTAATGAATAATGGTTGTCCGGAATGCGACTTTACTGAAAGGTACTTTTTTAGTTTCTGCGATTTTCTTGATAATGATGCCAACAGTTTCTCTGATTTTGGTATATTAATACCACACACGCACACACTGTGAAAGAGTTTTTCAAGTTGGCGAGCGATGATCTGAGTGTTTTCACAATGGTGTAAAAAAAACTTATTTCAGTAACGGAGAAAAGGAGCAATTTAAAGATATCATTGCGAATGACATATCAGATGCCGTCAGCTGTCTAGTATTTCATAGTAATAATAATAGTACGCACAAAGAAATAAACAATTGAGGAATGAAGTCAATCAAGTAAGTTATAAGCGTAACAATTCACCCAATCACTAATTTCATATGTTGTGTCCACAATGATGAATAACATCTATGTCTTTAACCATCATAGCATGCTTCATTATTTGGGTTCTGGCCGGTTTCAGATTCTCATCCAACGTAAGAATAATCTATCAATTCGTGACTTCAACTATAACTTTATATCACATACGACACTGGTTATTGTATGTTGGCAGGTAATCCGTCTATTACACCAAAAAAAATCTAGTGTAACTCACACACACACTCACAACACTTTCTCTCACTCCAATTTACAGAGTTACATTATGTAACATTAGTTACGCTAATGTATAAAAATGTTTATTATAATTTATTTGTTTAATTGAACTAATAATTAATTCGATTCCTTTTATTATGTGGTTGCGAGAAACTAGATTTTGATTGAATTAGCTTCTTCCGTAGATTTCAATGTTTATAGTACTTTTTCAATACTTTGTGGACTGCCGCCAAATACATAAAATTAATATAATGTATAGCTCCAGGTCTAGGAAAAGTTTTTTTAACTAAATATGAATTCCTTGAAGAAATTTTTGTGGATGTTTAACATGAATTTTATTTTGTTCCATTAGTATAAACGGCCAAATACAAAATGGCGGTTCTTGCATTTCTGCCTAATTCTCCTTTGCTTACTTTTTCAACAATAGAATGAAAATTCTATGTTTTTTCTTTGTAGCTCACATTAATTTTATAAAGCAGTAAATATTATGTTAGAAATAATGTTTTGCATTTTTTCTTATAAAAAAAGTTTAGCAATTTGATAATTTATAAAATACTTACGAAGAGAAAATTAGTAAAAAAATGTCTAAACTCGATTTTTCTTAGAAATAATTAGACAGTCACAATGTAGAAGTGAAAGTGTCAAATGTGGGTGTGTGTCAAGTGTGGCCAATCAGAAATTTAGAATTATCATGTTGACCACGCCCACATTTGACACCGTCACTTCTACACTGTGATTGCTAATTATTTATTATAGCTAATTAATATAGTTAATAATATTTAGTTAAAAAACGTTTCTTAGACCTGGAGTTGTTAGCTATACGTTATGTTAATGTTATGTACGTGGCGTAGTGCACAAAGTGTTGAAAGTGTACTGTAAAGATTTAAATCTACGCATAGCTAATTCAATCAAAATCTAGTTTCTCGCAACAACATAAAAACATGTGGTTTGAAATACTCACACGACTTTCTCTTACTGCGAAATAGCAAAGTTTTTCATACTTACAATTTTTTCAGTGTTTAAAGCCGTCGGCATTTTTATCGAGAAAATCACAAAAAAACTAGAAAACCTATTCAGTAAAGTCGCACTTCCGGTCAATCGATTTTATTCAAATTGAGAATCTTGGCAACTTAAATAATTCTATCTAATTAATATTATTTAGTTGACAGAATTATATAGCACATTGTAGAACTGAAATATTACATTAGAGGAAAACATAACCCCATCCTCCTCCAAAATGAATTTTCCTTTGTATTTGTAGTTGACATAACAAGTTTATTGAAGCTGTTTTTAAGAAAATTACAAAAAAAAAAAATTTAGTAAAGTGGTACTTCCGGTTGATGGATTTTGCCCGAAAGCTTTGTGTCTGATGCGGTGGTAGTATCTAAACGGAATACCAAGTTTGAGCTTCCTGCAACTTTTCGTTTTTGAGATATTTTGTTAACACACATACAGACCATTTTCTAAAAACCACTTTTTTTGGACTCAGGGGACTCCAAAACATGAAAACTCCGTTTCGAAAATCTGGCACGACGCAATACTTTCTCTTACTAATATTAGTAAGACAAAGTAAAAATGACTAGATACAAATTTTGATTAAAATGTAACTATTAGTATATAATAAATAATCTATAATAGTATATAAAAAATAATAAATAATTTCTCCAAAGAAAACACCTGGAAATGGCTACATTACTTTAAAAATTCTCCGCTTTCTTCCCAAAAAAAGCAATAGTCTGCTGTACTTAGAACCACCCATTTCCCGAACCTTTGGAAATTCTCGTTAATCCGTCCTATTCCGAAACCTCATCATCTTCCTACCTCGTACCATCCCATAAGTTTGTTGCCTTTTCTTGGCAAAATTCTTGAGAAACTCCTTCTTAAACACATCCTCCTTAGAATTGAATCCTCCAGTACTATATCAGATCACCAGTTTGGTTCAGACGTCACCATTGTACAATACAACAGTGTCGGTTTGCGTTTTAAAGTGAATTTTATTTTCTCTTCTGAATTTATTTTTCTCTTATTTAGTAGTTAGATTTATGAAATCATGTTTATGTTTATGTTGTACCACTGTTATTAATGTATGTTCTTGAAATTCCTCTTAGATTATTTTATTTTTTTTATACAAGTGTGTAAATTAGAGACAACCCCTCAGATGGTCTCAGGACCATGAGTAATTGTCTGTCACTGTTAATAATTAAAAAAACAAAAACAAATTGTAATCTTGTAAATCAATAAAGTCCTATTATTATTATTATTATATTATTATTATTAATACAACAGTGTCATCGCATTATTGACGCGATCGCATCTTCCCTTGAGTCGCTTGAATGTTGCTCGGATAGTTTCCTACGTGTGAAGCATGCCTTCGATCGAGTATGGAACCCGGGTCTGCTCTGGAAAATTAAGGGCCTCCTCCCATTTACCTATTATCTTATCCTCAAATCCTATTTGACAGATCGTTACTTCCGAGTACAAGTTCGGAACCTCAGTCTCGCCTATCCGTAGAGCCGAAGTGGACGTTCCGCAAGGCAGTACCCTTGGTCCCATCCTGTACACAATATACACAGCAGATATTCCAACCCATCCGGAAACTGTTCTCCTCACCTATGCAGACGGCACGCAGTTCTATCCTCTCAACGAGATCCAGTAATGGCACATAGAAATTTTCATTAAATTTTGTATACTAAACTACACTTATAAAAGACTCACTCACATTTGAAATATTTTCAGGAAAAGTTAATTTAAGAGTTATCTGTGGGGGGCGTTGTATTGGTCTAACGTGTGATTTCAGTGTACAGTTTGTATTGGCCAATGCCACAGAGAAGAAAACAGAATGAGGCACTGAACACCTCAACCCTCAACTTTCTAATTAGTTTAATCCTACACACGCTCACATACACACATCTTCTCCCCCTTGCTCACCATCGCTGTTTCTCTCTCATTCGTTCGCTAACTTTACAAACAACCACATTCTCTCCTTCCCTGTACACCATCACTTCCTTCCTTCCTATCCACATACACATTCACTGCTATCTCTTTACCTCCTTTCTAATCACCCTCTCTAAAAATACACACATTTAGTCCTACCCTCTCAATATCTTTCTCCCTCTCACTCTACAAATACACAAACCAGTAGATAAAATCTATTATTTCCTAATAGATAAAATAATATTTATGATAAAAATGCAAGTTACAGAGTTTGGCGGTATTTGTATTTTATCCTACAGCAATAAAATAAAATCGTTAATTAATTGTAGAAATAAGATATACTTCAGTAAAAAGCAATAATACTTTTGCGAACTTACTCTTGCTCTTCTATCTTAAGACAGCCACAAGTTGCTGGTTTATACTCGAGTTGGCTCGCAGCTTTTGAATGCAAAATTCCATTAGTAATATTTCTATACCAGACATCGCTTTCGTCATAGACTCTAAATCCATAACCGGCAAACTTGCAATTATTATAGTCTTCCCATGGATTTTTAGTTACATTCATGATCTCTGACTTAGGCCCAATGATCTTCGACATGGTCTGCTTGAAACAATTGTTTGGAATTACTAATACTAACTTTGAATAAAAATGATGTATTATATACAGGGTGTCCCAAGGTATATGGATAACGACTTTTTCTCGGAAACTAAGATAGCTAGAAAAAAACTAAATAATACGTGTCCCCGTAGTTTTTTTGTTGGAAATCCAAATTTAATTTGTAAATTTGTTTTGGTGCTTCCAAAAGCGAGATACAGGCACCAACTTCATTTTTTCAAATGGGGAGGTGTGGTTTTTATTTAAGAAATAGATTCTTCTATTTTTTGGTGAGAAAAATTTACTGAACGGTTTTTTTCATTAAGCGATATTTTACAAGTTATGAATGAAAACATGATTCCTATAAGAAATTTAAAAATGATATTTAACGGTTTTTTGATTGAATAAGAAGAAAAGTACTATTTTATTATAAATTTTACTCCTCAGTAATTACAGATCTTGCTCGAACTGGCCTCCACCATTAGAGCGAGGTATTTCTTTTCGTAGGTAACAATTGGCAGAAAAAGCATGTGATTGTCATCTCTAGTGGAGGCCAGTTCGAGCAAGATCTGTAATTAATGAGGAGTAAAATTTATAATAAAATAGAACTTTTCTTCTTATTCAATCGAAAAACCGTTAAAATATCATTTGAAATTTCTTATAAGAATCATGTTTTCATTCGTAACTTGTAAAATATCACTCACAAAAAAAACCGTTCAAGTAAATTTTTCTTACAAAAAATTAGAGGAATCTATTTCTTAAATAAAAACCACACCTCCCCATTTGAAAAAATGAAGTTGGTGCCTGTATCTCGCTTCTGGAAGCACCAAAACAAATTTGCAAATTAAATTTGGTTTTCTAACAAAAACTACGGGGACACGTATTTTTTAGTTTTTTTCTAGCTATCTTAGTTTCCGAGGAAAAGTCGTTATCCATATACCTTGGGACACCCTATATATAAAATGACCCAACCTCAAAATCCAATTTACAACATTGAATATAGCGGTCGTAACCAACACCAAAAACATCAATATTGCTGAGATCCTGAAGAAGGCAATAAATTTGCCGAAACGTCGGTAGCAATTTAAAAAGAGTTCTTTTGTATGACCGAACCTCAAAATCCAATTTACAACTTTGAATAAAAACTAATCTAGAAGAATATAGACTTGATTTTTTCATGAAAAAGTAAGGTATACCAATTTTCAGGCGGGCTTAAAGGTCTCACTACCAAATTAGGTATAATGGTAGTCAAGAGTGCGAAATTTAAACCAAAATAGTTGGGATCGTTTTTGAGAAAATCAGTAAAACGGAGAAAAACCTAAAAGCTTCAGGAGGACTGGATGTCCAAGGAAGAAATAATCTGAAACTTTGCGGTACAGCAGAATTATTATTATTATATATATATATATATTTGAGGAATAACTGGAGTAACGGCATTAACGAAATTATGACTGGTAGGAGAGGGCTGTGCGAAGAAGATGCAGTGGACAGAGGCTGTATTGGAAGAATAATGTTGTCGGGGTACAGTGAGGTATTAATTGAAGTTGGTTGAATAATGAAGCTTGCTAATGATGGTACTGTTATAGAGATATAATCGGCAAGCTTTAAGTGTAGGTGTCAAAATATACCTTTTATTTTACATTTGGTCTGAGAAAACAAATATGAGGAAAATCCTATAAATTTGAATTTTAAAAAATATTTGAATAATGAAATAATTTAAATATGTATATATTAAAAGCATAAAATGCAATATATTGTAATAGAGGATATTGCATTGCGACCTGAAAGATCTGTTGTGCACCTTGGAGCCTACTCGATGCACACTGCCCAACGCTGATGCTGTAGGATGCTCCTAGGAAGAAGAAAATCTAAGGCAGCACTGCTGGACTCGAATCCGGGACCTCCGCGTTGATAGTCCAGCGCGCTACCCTTCCCATAAATTATTTTTTAAATTCAGGCGCGTCAACATCTATGGCCATTGGCGCCCGCAGCCTTCTCAGTGCATGCCGGCCTCCGGGCAGTGTTCCCTCGTTACAGACAACACCGTCCATCACCGGACTGTGAGCTGTAGAGGCTCCTAGGAAGAAAAAATCTAAGGGTAGCACAGCTGGATTCGAATCCGGGTCCTCCGCGTGGAGCCCAGTACGCTAACTACTTAGTAATCCCTTCCCTTAAAATCTAATCCCTTATATATCAGTAAAAATTATTTCACTTGAACTGTGAGCTGCTTTGCCCAGATTTCTCCTTCCCATTCACTTCTCTTCAACTTGCTAAATGTTCCGAAAAGTTCTTAAGTTTTCGCAATCATTTTAAACTTTGTGGTTCGTAATTACATAGCCTTCAAGGTAGCCTAAATTCCTTTATTGAGTAGATGGCTGCTAAACATTCCTTTTCAGTAACACTGTAGTTTGCTTCAGCTTTTCAAGGCGCAATTCGCGAAAGCGGTGACACATTACTTCCCATCTATTTCTTGTGACAAAACTGCACCAAGTCCGGAGAGAACAGCATCCGTCCGAAGAAAGAAAGGTACAGAAAAATCTGGACGGGTTAAGATTGGAGGAGATGTTAAGATTGACTTGAGAATTCATAGCCTCATCCTGCTCAGGTTCCCAAACTCATTTTTCTTTCTTATGAAGTAATTTATTCATTGAAGCAGCGGTAGTAGAGAAATTCGTTATGAAACGGCCATACCAAGAGCTAAATTAAAAATGTCTCCAAGACCTTTAATATCTTTCAGTGGTGGAAATGTCAACAGATTCTATTTTTGAGGGATCAACCGGTGGGAAATTTTCTTTCACCGATTTCAAATAAGAAAGTTCAGAGCAACGAAACTCACACTTATCTTGACCGACTTGTAAACATGCTTCCCTTAAACGAGATATGTTCAAGTATTGCAAATAATCCTGAAAATTATATATCTCAATAATAATATCGAGATAGGCGAAGCATGCGGGAGCTAAATCCGCAACATTTGGGAGCTAAATCATTGGGCCAATGATTGAATCGGGGAGCCTTTGGAAGGTGGCGGTTTCTCCCATATAGACCTCAAGGCATCCTCTTAAAATGGAAAAGACCTCAGCCATTCCCATAAAAGCAGTTATTTCCCTAGATTCTGGAGCAAGAAATAAGTAGGGTTGAGCCAGGTTGAAGATCCGCTTCTTGATCGATAGCCTCTTGGGTCTTCGGCGATACGGATGTACTTTTTGTTTTAGCGGGACGTGATTGCCTATATCTATTCGATGTTAAACTAATATAGTTGCCCAATTATCGCGGCACTGAATTTGGCAAATTCTGTCCTCAAGCAATTCGGTAATTGTTGCTTTTTGGCCGGAGTAAGGCGTGGAATGCCGCATATAAGAATATTTATGCACTCACAGTTATCTATGGCTACGAGTCCTGGGCCCTAAAGAAGAGCGATAAAAGCCAATTTGCAAGCATCAGAAATGACACTTTTACGAAAAATAGAAGGCAAAACCGCAGGAGAGACCGCACTAGGAACAGCATCATTAGAGCAAATTTAAAGATTGATCCTCTAGGGCAAATGAATGGAAAAATGATGATTTGGTCGTGTTAACCGAATGGCAGAGAACAGAATACTGAAAGACGTGTCGGATCGGCATATGAGATGAGGGAATCGGGAAGAAGACCTAGAGGAAGGAAAAGAAACAGCGTGAGAAGAAAACCTAAAGAGCGTAGTTGAGAAAAGGAGTTATGGTTGGTTCCGCAAGAAATAGAAAATATCTCTGATTAGAAAAGAGGCCTTATTTGGATAAAGCCAAAAAACAGAAAAGAATGGCAAACTGTTTGTATCTCAAGCACACTCACGAGTAGAAGAGCCTCCCAGTTACAAGTCCATTCTCATAATCACTAACCATATCCGCCCCATATTACTTAAACATTCGAGGGTTAATTTCAGATGTTTACCTCAGAAACCAGAAAACGCATCAGTGCTGGCTACTTTTAAAAAATTCAGATTCATCAAGACCTGCCATCATTGAATGAGTGTACAAGCAGCTCTTTTAAACCGATGAAAGGATACCAACTTATGAATTTAAAATATCATATTCTTTTATAGAATTATTTGAGTTATAGTTCTCTGTTTACTTATTGAATGACGTTCATATATACAAATAAATCGCTAAAAACATTTTATTCAACCCTAATGATCTCAGAAGCTTTATTTTCGAAGAAATCTCGATATCGAAAATTTGAAGCTCACAATACTTCTTACAACACGAGAGAAAGTAGTAACAGATGGCTCCAAACAATTTTGGGATTCTGGAGCTCTCTAGACAGTTATCTGCTGGAGAATATGTTTACTAATTATGTACACCGTTGTGTGCCAACTAATTATTATAAGTTTGTTCCGCAAGACTGGTATATCAAATATGATCAAATTTTGGAATCAGGACGGCTGATTTGCGAGTTAAATAAATTAGATAAAGGTTGTTGTGGTTAGTTGCGCAGAGCTGGAAAGCATGCGAGATATTTTCCACGATTGCCTGCTTCTTGATGACTAAAAAAATAAGCAGGCTATCACGGAAAATATCTCTTATTAGATCAAGATGTTTATAAATTATAACCAATTTTCTTACCTGTACAATTGCAACAGGATTAGTCCCATTTTCAGGATCATAGTGTTCATGTGGTATTACATCTTTAATGTCTGTTATTATACCTGGATGGGTAACGTCTACAGTACCAACAACTACCTACAAATTAATTCAATCAAAATAGATTTCATTTTTGCTTTTTTATTTTATTTTAGACATTAGTTCCAAAATATCATTGGGGGACTTAAATCAGTTGTTGTGGTGTTGAATGGGGCAGCAAAACTGGTAAACATCAAAGACTGGCTATCAAAGGAATGATAGCCCTGCTTCATTTTGTGGCCATCCAATGGTTTAGGAGGTTCGCCCATCAGCAGGTTTAAGATTGCAGATTCCCCAGATCTCTTCAGAAATCAATTGTCCTGGACAACTGTTTCAAATAAAACTGGTATTTTATATAATAATTATTATGAGGAGTTTAAACAAATTCGTTGAAGCTATTTTCAAAAAAATCTTGAAAAAGAAATCTGTCAATCAAGTCGCACTTCCTTTGATGAGTTTTACCCGGAACCAGCCTGTTGGTAGTCTTAAATGGAATTCAAGTTTCAGATTCCTTTTTTTTTTTTTTTAAATATTTTATTCACCGAGCTCAGACCATTCGCTACAAACAGCTAATGGCTAATTCATGAGCAAAAGTTTTTTCGATGAGAAATCCATCGATGACAAAGCAGAATTTTGGATCCTTTTTGTGCTATTCCTATTCAAAAGTGGAAAAAAATACTATTCAAAATGAAAATGTATGTATATAGTTTTTGAAAAAAAATCTGTCACTTAATTGGTTATCACTTTTGTGATATAATTTTCGATTTGCTATAGAGATTAAGAAAACGTCCTTACCAAGTATCTCCTCCTATTTTATTAGTCATGTTCATGAATTATTCGACAAAATCAAATTTTTTAAAATTTAAGAAAGAAAACAACAGAAAAGAGTTTTTCACAGTTGACTTGGATTCATATTTTACAAAATTGCCTATATTTATATATAAATGAATACCTTTCACCATCTAATTTATTACCGTATAAAGAAGCACGGAGATTAAAGGCTCAAGGAACTTTTGAATTTGTTTGGTCTAGAAATGGGTGAATTTTCGCTAGGAGTCATTCAGATTTCCCAGTAATTACTATAAGATCTCCTGCACATTTAAGTGAGTAGCAGGATTACATAAATATTCGTCCAAGTGAATTTGTATCAGGTCAAGAGGAAGACATCGAAAGTGGTAGCATTGTAATTGATTCGTCAATTAATGGTTATACAAATATAAGTTTATTTATTATATACAATTTACAATTTTAACAATAATTAAATAACAATTTTTCTAATTTCCGAATTCACTTCTTGCGACGTTACTTTCTTGGTTAGATGGAATAAGAGGAGTGTACGCCATAGTACACCTCAGTGAATTGAAGGGGCATCAAGTCTATTCCCACAATGCTGGTTTAGTCTACTCCAGCATATTGAAGGGGCAGCAGTGCTAGTCTACACAGTGTTGTCCGATCTTGGACTTTGTTAAAGAAAAGTTTTCCTATGTAGTTTTTAATATAAATCGTAAATTTAGGAAAGAAAGAATTCGAATTATTTATGGAAAGTAATGGCTATATAGTGTTGAATGGAAGAACAAATAATGGCGATGTAAATAGGTCAGCTCACTTTTCTATATACTTTGGCCAAATGCACGATTGACATAATATGGTCTAAAGTTACCAACTAATAAACAACCTCTACTATTATATTGTTAACTTTATAAGATTAAGATTTATATTGTTCAATTAAATATTATACAATATATTCAAAGTTCATATTTAATTTTTATCAAATTTTGTCATCCTGTCCTTTTTGATTATTTATAGTTTGTAGATTTGACAGTTTTGTTTTCTCGCTTACGTTTTATTTAATATCTACGAACCTTAATTTCTCTTTTTTAAACCTAACTCCACTGTCATTATTTTTTTTTTCTTAAATAAGCAGTATATATATATATATATTATATACATACCACAACTCTTCCTCTGAGTTTATATATACAAGGAGCATGAGTTAATACCAAATCGGGAGCAATTATGGTTCCACTACACAGGTTGTAACCGACAATGCGATCCTCCATCACTGCAGCCATATAATTTATTGGCTCGTCACTATAATCTCCATACCAGACCCCACAAATAATGCGCAATAAATTAAACAAAATTAAAAATATTATTGAACATCTCTGAGTGAACATGTTGCTGTTTCCTATACTTGAATAGTTAATTCTTTTGTCTGTATCACATGTGTCTTAAACGCTCTCTGAATCATCTGTTGTTGTTGTTACTCTTACAGTTGCAAAGTATTTTTGAGATATGAATTTGTTACAAAAAAAAAAAAGGAAGGGATTTTGACACCAGTTTAAAGTGAAGATGGCGGCCGATTGCATTCAAATAGATTGTTTTTTTTCTTAAAAGTAGATATATATACAAAAAACCTTTGAGTTTCGAAAGTTAATCACAAACGTCTCGCTTCTAGCTAGGTTGACATCATCGCGCCCTCAGAGCAAAACAATACGTATTCCAGTAATTTAATTTTCTGATAATAATAGCCAGCTTTTACTCTATCTTACACTACGAGCGAAAGTTTGCGATCTAATTTTTGAAATTTAATTTTCTCCTGAAATACGTATTTTGAGATGCTGAGTTCGAAAAAGTTATTTCTAGCGAATGCGGTATATATATATATATATATATATATACATACGGATATGTGTGTGTGTGTGTAAACGTGAACAAAACCGAAAAATCGCAGCTAATTTAGACTTGATATTCTGTTTAGGTACCAACACACCGCATTAGTGAAAACACATGAACTAGAAGTGCGATTATCTAGAATAGTTTTATGAATTCTTTGGTATTCTCTCTCTCTCTCTCGAAAACGGCTCTAATGATTTCTTTTAAAATTTGAATGTTAATTGCACAGTGTAGTGGGAGTTTCAGTGCGGCTGGGGGATTATAATAATTAACAAAAATTTGAGAATATTACACTATAATTAATATATATACTTATACTTCTAAAGTGATGGTTGATTTCTGAGAATGTTTAATTAATATACTGAAAATGTTTAATGCCTGCCTGAAACCTGAACCTGGGGTCTTCAGTACCCGTTGGAAGATAGCGCGGCTGGTCCTCTCTAGAAAGAGGGAACCGCAACTCCGTCGTCCTACCGCCTCTATGCATGCTGGATACAGCGGGCAAATTATACGAGGGAAAGACTGGTGTTGGCGATGCAAGCTGCAGAAGACCTATCGCCGAGGCAATATGTTTCAGGTCTGGGGAGGAGGGGGTAATGGCATGGACGAAGAGGCCATATGAGGAAGTGGAATTTTACGTCACACAACTCCTGAGAAGACATGGTTTTTTCAGTGCACACCTGAAGAAAATAGGGAAGGCAGAGGCCGAGGAATACCTTTACTGCCCCGGCAGTGAAGACATGCGTCCCACACACTTTTTTCATGGTGTAGGTGGGAACGGCTGAGAGGAGACCTCGCGGCGGTGATTGAGCGACAGGCCTCAGATACTCTAGTTGAGGCGATGCTGGCCAGTGAGGCCAACACTGCATACTGTATCAAGGTACTCAGCGGAAGAAGCATGACCTGGACGTTTGCCAATGGGGTAATAGCGAGGGAAAAACCCAATGGGTAAAGACAGAGGCCTAGTTCTGAAGTAGTCCTGGTCATCAGTGAATCCAGGCTAGGCCTAGCAGCAGGGGGTGTTTTAGCCGGTAGTCCGATTTGGAAGTCCGGCATAGCAAGGTATTGCGTGTAAAAACCGCATTCACCCTCGTAAAAAAAGAAGAAAAAAGTGATAATTATACACTACTTATACTTCTAAAGGCATTCTCTTACCCACCACCACCGATCAATCTTCTCTTTCGACGGTCCCCTAGTCCTCACGCTCTTCTGTTCTATATATGTAACTAATTTATATAATATTAGGTTTTATAAATTGTAGAACATTCTGCTTATTAGCAAACATAGAAATAATTTTGAAATTATTGGCAAGCAATTAGCGTAACTGTATGATACGGACATAGCATATCTTTTTCCAATTTTAGTTAGTATCCAATTTCGGTAAGGATATATTATTATTATTTGTCTTGGGGAGGGAAACCCTACGCTATCCAAAGCCTCACTGGGCCCATATAGCTACCCCAAGATAAACAAAAACAAACCGGGTCTAGAACAAAAATCCAGACT
This sequence comes from Triatoma infestans, assembly GCA_011037195.1. Lineage (NCBI taxonomy): Eukaryota > Metazoa > Arthropoda > Insecta > Hemiptera > Reduviidae > Triatoma > Triatoma infestans. The sequence goes on along the minus strand of JAAEAF010011015.1, from coordinate 3,977 downwards.
CGGATCTAATCCATCTAAGATTCACCGCAGTCCGAATAAATCGGACAATAACCTTAAGCGGAAATAGCCTAAGCTCTTCCACAGACATCTTATTCCGACCAAAGCTCCTAAACCTAATTTCCTCACAACCCAGGCAATCTGTTACAAGATCGATGGGTGTTTCCTCCTCTGTCTCACAGACTCTCTACAAAATGGATCCGGCATGAGCCCAATATGTAAGAGTCATCTTAAACCACATGTTTCCGTTAGAGATCCCAAACATGACCTGAAAGCGCTCGTTAAAACAGCAACGTCCTCCACTATGGGCCTTGTCCCGGACCCCCGATGAGCATTTGGACTGCCAAACCAACTGAGCTCATCCATAAGGATGATTGCTGTGAAGCTGTCCATGTCTGGAAGCCTGACAGACATGTGCCAGAAGACACGACAACAGCAGGCTCGGGCCCAATGAAAGGAAGAGTGGCGCCTAATTTGGCAAACCTATCCACCTCCTCATTCCCGAAAATTCCCATGTGACCTGGCACCCGGACTAGAAGTCCTTCCTTCAGAGAAGAAAGCTCTTCCAGTCTTTTAGAACATTCTAACACCAAACGGAAGTGAAGACACATGACCATACCAGACCTACGATCCATTCTGGAACTGTCCGTGTAACACTGGAAGTAATTATCAGGTATCACACCAGACGGACCGAATCTTGACCAATCTTTCCTAGAGGGTAACCTGAAACTGTAAGAATGCTCGAAAACAAAAGTCTTCAACATTCTATCAGGGGAAAACCTGTAACAGGAACCTTCAAAACCATCTCGCGATGACTGGTAGAGTGACCATATCGCTTACCCTGCCAAAAATCTGCCTGTTTAATTCTATAACAGGCTTTCATTGCCATAGTTTTCACCTCTACAAAGAGCGGTGGAATTCCTAATAAAGTCTACACTGCAGCTGTAGGCGCGTTGTCCGTATCGCACCGATCACCGCCAGACAAGCCAAGCGTTGAATATCCTCTTGACTGGCTGTTGGCAACAAGCACGAGGCCAAGGGTAAAAAAAAAAAAAAAAAAAAAAAAAAAAAATATTCCTCAAGCAGCAGTCTAGCGGATCTTATCTCAATGCGACGCCACCACACCACAGCCGCATACAACAACCTAGGTTTAATAACCATACCATAAATCCAAAACATCATCTTGGGAGTAATCCCCCAATTTTTACCTACGATTCTTCGACATTGCCAAAAGGAAATAATTGCCTTTTGATGTGTATCTTAATATGTTCCGACCAATTTAATTTACTGTCAAGAACCACCCCAAGAAACTTCACCCCAAATCTGAACAAAAGTTCCTAATAACTTAGGAGGTTCTAGTCCTACGATCTTCCTCCTATTAGTAAATAAAATCACCTCGGTCTTACTGGGATTAATTGAAAGACCCTTATCCTGAGTCCAATCACTTAAGGGCACTTTGCATTAAGTCTGAGATAGCAGTCAGACATCGCCCCATCAATAAAATAACACAATCATCGGCATATGCCTGTACATAGAATCCCGATGAATTCATCCTGGTTAACAGTTCATCCATGACAGCACACATAGCTTTGGTGAGAGACAACCACCTTGAGGACACCCTCTACCCGCTCCCACAACCACAGTGCGCATACCTATAGAAACCTGTATAACTCTACTCCTTAAATAAATACCAATCCATTTAATTAAAACTGGTTGTATACCTTTTCGATCTAGGGAATCTTCATGAGCATCAAACGATACTCTGTCAAATGCCCCTTCAACATCAAAGAAGCACCCTAAAGAAAATTCCTTTGTCTCTAGAGCAGATTCTACCGACCAGACAATGCAAAGCAGTGTCGATTTTCGTACTGCATAAGCATGTTGGTTTGAATGGAGTGGATGATCCTTCAAAGGACCATCACTAATATACCTATCCACCAACCTTTCCAAAGTTTTTAGAAGGAAAGACATAAGACTTATAGGTCTAAATGCCTTCGGGTCAGAGTAGTCACTTCTTGCTGGTTTAGGAATAAAGACCACCCTAACTTCCCTCCAAAATGTTGGCACATAACCAAACATTAAACAACCTTTAAAAACCCTTATCAACATCTTCATCAGTACATCTCCACCATTTTGTAGGTGACAGAGATAAACTCCATCAGGACCAGGAGACTTAAATGGTGAGAAACTTTGAACTGCCCAAACCACTCTATCCATAGTAACTACCTCGTCCACGTTAGCCAGGTTAACCTAGGTTCTAGCTACCTTCCACCAACCGCAGGCGAAGCAGTGCTGTTTATGTTTATGTTATCCGGGAAATGGGTATTAAGCAAGAGCTGTAATGTCTCCATTTCTCCTCCTGTAAAGGAACCGTCAGGATATCTTAAAGTACCCAACTGACAATCCTTATCCATACCAAGAATCCGTACCAGCCTAGATGTCTCTTGAGTCGAATTTAGATCCTCGCAAACGACCTCCAAGAGTTTCTCTTAGCTTTCCTTAAAGCATATTTATGGGCTTTTTTAAGACTATTGTAACTATCCCATGATTCCGAAGAATCGGTTAGGACAGCCTTCCTTTAAGAGCCCCTAACTTGTCTTCTTAGCTTTTCTACGAAGATGATCACCAGGGGCTCTACTACCAACTTGGGAGGACAGGTCTCTTCGAATAAAGACTTAATGTGTTCATGTAGAATATCAGTCTCTCTTTCCAATTCAGTAACATCACCAAGAGCACTGGATAATCATTCTAGCTCCTAGAAGTCTAGAATAAGAATTCCAATCCGCCCTTCTGGGGTTCCTATAGGTAGCCATGGCGATTGGATCAATCCCCAGACTAAACCTAATAATTCTGTGATCAGAAATAGAAGTTTCCGGACTTACCCTCCAATCTCTAATCAGTTTACTAATATTCCTAGAAGCAAGAGAAATATCAATAACTTGTCTTCTAATCCCAGTTACAAAAGTGGGTTCAGAACCCCTATCTATTTACAAGATCCAGCTCAATACCCATCAAGAAGTCCATGACAGCACGACCCCTGATGTCGCTGCTGCCCCAGACAACATGTGCATTTGCATCACAACCTATAATTATAGGTGTGTTGCTGGACTCCGTAAACCGTACCAAATCTACTAATTACTGCGGAGGAGGAGAGGGATGAGCATAGGGGAAATAGGCCGAGGCCACCAACACATCAAGACATCGGCCACCAATCCCTAGAGCAACCCTTACCGCCACCAGATCCCTAATGCAAAACTGTTTGAGCTGCTTTGAAGAAGCGTCAGAGCTACCCTACAGATACAGCGCCCAGGGATTGTGAGCCAAGGCCACAATACCCGGGAACTCACCCATGCGTTCTTTACGCTAGCCGATTGACCAGAGCTGGGTTAGGCTCTGGCCGCCTGTTTAGTGGAGTCAGGAACCAAAGTGGTGTGTTGCACTGCAAGGCACGCCAAGGGAACTTGCCTCCAGTGAGAACCTGCGTCCTCAACCACCAGAACTCCCTTCCCCAAGATACAGGTATCCCACACACGGCAAACATGTGGGTGGCATCAGCACGTGCCAGTGGCGTGTAGGAATGCAATTGTGTAGTGTACGATGTTAAGGCGTTTAGGTGTAAGTGATGCAGCATGAACTCCCACAGAGGCTCCGCAGCAAAAGAATTTGCTGCAAGAGATTCAGGCCGCAAAAGAATTCGCTACAAGAGATTCAGTCCTAGAAGGAGCTCTAAACTGATGGGTTTATCAATTGAAAGATTAGCGTATTTTGATGAGTTGGATCCCCTTAATTTGAGCCCTCTATCCTTAAGAAGGCGAAGAGCAGACTTTATTTTCCTCTTCAAACCTATTCATCATTACATACGAATATATTATAATTTTTTTTTAATTTGTTTTTATTTATTTAATGTTTATTTCAATATTTTAGTGTTCTGTTTTCAAGTTTATTTTTTTACTTTCTCTTACTCCTAGTAAGAGGAAGTA
>JAAEAF010011013.1:0-20474 GCA_011037195.1 Triatoma infestans | reverse complement strand
ATCATTTAGTAAAGTGGTAATGTAAACGCACTTCCGGTTATCCGATTTTTTCAAACTCGGATTTCAACAACATATTTAATTCTAATTAACACAATTGAGAAGGCAAAATTGTCTACAAACTGAAATAGCACTTTAGATGAAAACCTAACCCCACCTCTCCCCCTTAACTGCCCTTAAATGAATTTACCCAGAGAAATATTTCAAATAAAAGTTGTAGGACTTTGTATGTGTAGTTGATGTACCAAGTTTCAAGAAAATCGTTGGAGCCATTTTTGAGAAAATCGCAAAAAAGTAAAAAAAACAATAAGTAAAGTGGTACTTCCGGTTGAGAAATTTTGATAGATGACCCACTGTCAGATGCCATGGTGATACCTAGACGGAATATCAAGTTTCAACTTTCTACGGTTTTATCGTATTTGAGCTATGCTGTTCACATACACACAGACACACAGATACACAGGCAGTCACACAGGCACACACACACACACACACACACAGACCATTTGCTAAAAACCACTTTTTTGGATTCAGGGGACCTCAAAACGGATATTTCCGGTGAAAATTCGAAATCGAAAATTTGACACGATTACAATACTTCCTCTTACTAGGAGTAAGAGAAAGTAATAAAGGGAAGATGAACACGCTTACAAATATTATAAGATAGATGAATAATGTTTGCATTTACAAGTGATTTTGTATTATGTTTCTCTCTCGCCTGAACTGAGTAAAGAATGATGTCGCTGGAGCTGTGCCGGTGTCGTCCGTTCTCTCGTACCTCCGCTCTAGTATTGATGCTGGTTAACGTTGCTCGTCTTGATGATGATGATGATGATGGTATTCTGATGTAGAAAGTTTAAAGAGGATGGTGATACCGCAAGTTCCACAATGTTTTAAAGTGTTGGTTGTACACAGGCGTACAAAAAAAAATGTCGAATAATGTTCGAGGTATGGCCATACCAAAAGTGAAATAAATTCAACTAGGTAATGTGCGCACTAACAGAGCAGCAGAGCAACTAATTGTTTGTTTGAGGATAACTCTTTGTTACGAGGTAAAAACATCGTAAGTTCAAAATGCGGACGAGCGAGAGATACAATCCACACACACTAACACGAGAGAAAACATAATAGTTGTTTGTATTAGTAATAGCGGAGAGAATATGATGGTTATTTGGTGGTACAGTTGTATGTACGATTATTAAAATTTTAATTTAATTTTATTCATTCTCTTAAAGGACGCTCCAACATGTTTTTAGCGAATAGTCAGTGTGTTTGTGTGTGTTTTAACAGAGTATCTAAAATACGAAAAATCGCATCCATCTCTTTTTCTTTTTTTTTTAATCTTTATTTATGCTACATTCAGCGCAATAGCGCTATAAGTAACAATTATTACAAAGAATATAAATATATAATGAGTGGAGAAGCTACCCAATGGTAACACTCCAAAACTACACAATACTATTCACTCTCTTCACTTGAGAGGAGATCATTTGGTCATGTCTTTTAAGACGTCTAGGAAGGTTATTAGGAAGTGATTGGGAAGAGGGTGTTGAACTAAAGGATTTGTTTGTGACTGTAGGTTTATATGGAATTTCCTGTAACAGGTTTGGGCAACTTGAGCAATGAACGATATATTAAGGTCAGTGTGTATGTTTCGGTTCGAGACGTAAAAGAGAGCGTTTACAATGTTACGGAGGATTCTGCATTGTAGGGGTTGGAGTCTTTAGAAATTTGAGCGTTTGGTTGAACCCCATAGTTCTATCCCATACGCCCAAAGAGGCTTTAAAATACTACTACTACAACACTGGCAATACAGTCCAAAATGGACCCGGGCCTCATCAACAATTTTTTCCACACATCTCTGTCCGTTGCCACTCTTCTCCATCTTCTTCACCCAGTTCCATGAGGTCTTCCTGGACATCGTCGATCCATCTCTTACGCGGCCTACCTTTCTTTCTTGCTCCTCCTGGATTCCCATATAGGGTTCTTTTCGGAAGCCGCTCTTCCTCCACCCTCTCAACGTGCCCCAACCACCTCAAGCGAGCTTGTTTTACACTGGCCACTATATTCTCATTTTTGTAGAGCTGGTACAATTCTACATTCGTTCTAGTGCGCCACTGTCCATCCACCATCTTGGCGCCAAACAGCTTTCTCAGTACCTTGCGCTCCCAAACCCCTAATACATTCTCCGAAGTCTTGGTCAAGACCCAGGTCTCACACGCGTATGCGACTACAGGCTTTATGATTGTCTGATACAGCATTATTTTGGCATCCCAAAATAATATATATATGTATAAAGCGGAGCGCTTTAGACAGTGCAAATAAACATCTGTTGCCTGCCGCAATCCTAGATTTTATTTCATCTTCAATTTCATTTTTTTATGTCACGACTCCTCCCAAATATTTAAATGCGTCAGTTCCCGGAAAGATGTTCCCCTACATTTTGTACATTTGCTGGATTTGTTGGTTGGTTCCTCGTAGTTTTCATGTACTTTGTCTTTTTTTCATTCATCGACAAACCAAGCTTCTTCGCTGAGCCCTCAAATTCTTGGAGCATACCAGCTAACGATCCTATTGTACGTCCTGTGAGCAAAACATCATCCGCATACGCAAGATGCTGGGTCATCCTATTGAAGATATTCCCTCCGGGGTTGGTTCTAATTCCTCTTAAGGCGCACTCCAAGGCCAAGTTGAATAATATGGGTGATACTGGATCGCCTTGCCTGAGGCCGCAGTGTACTCTAAATTGATCTGTCAGGGAATTCTGAATCTTCACCCTACATTAGCTTTTCGGGTATTCAGGCTTTAAAATAGATGTATAAATTAGTCTTTTGTTGTCTAGAGAGAGTTTAGATCTGTTCAGTAATCTTTTAAGTTGTCGAAAGCGTCTGTGCATTAATCTCAAATTTGATATACCTTTTAGGCCCTTCCACCCCTCATCAGGCAAGAAAGGTTTCAGCCATTTCCATCAACCGGAAATGCAACTTTACTGAATGTTTTTTTTCTGCAGTTTTGCGTGATTTTCTCGAAAACGGCTCCACCGGTTTTGTTTAAACTTTGTATGTCATCTACACACATATAAATACCTATCACTTTTATTTGAAAAATTTTGCCAAGGAAATGATTTTTAAGGGGTTCTGGGGGGGGGGACACAGTAGCGTTATGCTTTATTTTTAAAGAACCACTTCAATATCCACCTACATATAATTTAATACATGTTAGAAGCATTGATAGAATTCCAAATTTGATGAAAATAGATTTTACCGGAAGTGCGATTTTACAGAATAGGTTTTTGAGTTGAAATTTCCTCAGAAACGGTTACAATGATTTTCTTTAAACTTCCGGTTTGTTAGTTTTGATATAGATCGCTCAGATATTCAAGTAAAATCACCACCACCATTTTTATATGGCCAGCCCAACTAAAACATTGTAACGTTGCAATTTTAAAGAAAATTTCTTGATAAAATTGTATTAATTAGAGTAAGAGAATGACGTCTGAGTGTTTTATTTATACATATTTTATTAAATTTTTACAACATTAGAATTTTTATTTGTTCGGTTGAATTCCGTTTATTACAATTATCATAAAATGTAGTTTATATCAAACAATTTCTTCTTCATTGGAGGTCATGTGTGTGTGTGGGAGCGTCTCCACGTTCATTGAAGTAAATGATTGTACGGTCGCTCATTAGTAGTATTTAATATCTTTAAAATGGTTAGTAAGTGATGAACAAGCATGATTCCCCTCCTCATCATTCCCTTCCCTGTTGGAGATAGTTAGTGCATGGAAACAGTTTTAACCAATTATAGTACGTTCATCTGTTTACATCATCAAAAGAAAGATTAAACTTGTAGAAGAAAGTTTATTTATTTCATTATCTTTGAATTAATTTCAGATTTGTTAAAAAGTAATTTCTGCAATTCTAATACGTAAGTTCCTTAAAGTAAATTTTTTATTTCTGTTATAATTTTCTCTTTAACGTCCGCTATAATTGGTTAACAAGAAGTAACTCATAAAGTCGTGTGAGTGTTTCATACCAGATTTTTTTTTTTGTCTGTAGTGGGGATACTCATACAATCATTGTCAGGATTAAGCGCTCTCAGTTCAAAAGTAATCCAGTAGCTTTTCATCGAGCTTTCAATGACTGTTAATACAAAACTTGAAGGGGCAAGATTAGGACAGTGGTGGCGTGTTAGACTTGGAACGCGGAGGTCCCGGATTCGGGTCCAGCAATGATGCCCTTTAGTTTTTCCCACCTTTAGGAGTCTCTGCAGCTCACTGTTCCGTCTGTACAAAATAACAGTGCACGTAAGAAGTAGTCATGGGAATTACGGATCGAGCCGGTTGGGCTCGCTAACTAATTGACAGTAAAACGATCCGAGGATTTATTCTAAACATACTTATTTTTGGATATAGTCATATTGTTTTTATGTTCAATTTTTATATTTTCAATGAATTTTAATGATTTTTACTGCATTTTTTCCCCATTTAAGATCATTTTCAATGAAATATTTCATTATCTTACAACAGTATCAAAAATTGATTCACTCGCTGTTAAAATTCTTACTATTTTTACATTTACTCGTGTTTTACTTTTTTTTAATTACAGTAATAAAAGACTGGACATATATATAAAAATCAATTTGCTGTAGTCGCTGTCTATTATTATAGCAAATAATTATTCTTTTTTTAATAATTTCTAATTTTTAAAAGTGTTGGGGAATTCCAGGTATTTATAATAACTTTTTAAAAATTTTTTGAACACATAATAATACAATACTGTAATATATACAAGGGATCTCGTACATGTCAATATGAAGGAGGAGCCCGCCTAAGCTGTAACTATTGTTGGGGCAATGTCTCCGAACGAAGTCATACAGGTAGAGGATTGATGTCTATCGTGCACCCTGGTGTAATGACATGGCAAGGTCATAGCAATGTCAAACCTTCACAACACATAACAAAGAAAGAATAATTTATAACTAGTGGCCTAGCCGGCTGCTGTCTTCAAGACAAGGCCGCGGCCAAACAAACAAAACCAAGGGTCGATGCTTTACATCAAAGCAAGTATCGCTAAGGCTGGCCACTGACCTAAATCGCTGGTCACCAAACTAACCAATGTCGCACACTAGGACAGATGTCTTGGTGTGAGTGTTACTAATACTAATATATGAACTTCGCCCCATTGGAAGAGGGGATGATTATATGATTATACTTCAGTACGTCTTCAAGTTTATTATACGAACAGCAGTTTCCGCGTCCCTATACAGTTTTTATTTATACTTATTTCCTTAGTTACGCAGCTTAGTTCATTTATTTTAATCATTCTAAATTATTAGTTATTTATCTCCTATTTATTTCTAAGTATTTCTTGTTAATAGTTACCATTACTCACGTTTAAATTATTGTACAAATACAGTCTATTTTTTATAAATTCCGTGTTAATAATTCGAGCACTAACTTCCAAAAATCTCTAAACTAACTTCCGCCCTCTTCAAGACATCTACTACATACCTAAGGAATCACAATAAACGATTCCACTATATCTGGTGGTATCACGGTGGGATCAAATCATCCGATAAACGATTCCACACATCGGTGGCAGCGGTGGGATCCGATACATCCGATAAACGATTCCACTATACATCTGGTGGTATCACGGTGGGATTCGATCATCCGACAAACGATTCCACTACACTGAGAATCGGATCCTAAAAATCGAGTGAATCAGACTCGTTCGGTCACAACAGGGGAACGACCACATGACCTCAGATTACACTAAAATAAAATTAAAAAATGTTAAACACTTAACAGTCGATTATTATTGGTAACAAAATATTGAATATAAACAAATATGAGTTGATGATGATGATGATAATAATAATAATAATAATAATAATAATAATAAGAGGAACTGTTCGAGAAACAGTAGTGTTTAAAAAAAAGAAGAAATATTGCCGTGCCCTTGTTTTTCTAATTGCTTGCCCTAAAGTTGTTGACAGAATGTAGTCACCTGGACAACCAAGGTCTACACACCTTAATATTTGATATACAACGAAAATCAACTTTATAAATTTGTTAATTCTTTAAATATTTTATCGCCGCTTTAACCTTCTCTTTTCATTCATCATTATCTGCAGTTTGTTTTATTTTTTTTTTAAATAGAGGTACTAAATAACAGGTTTTACGAATTCAGATGATGATGAAGCAATAAAAACTTTAGTGAAAAAAAAAAAGCTATTGATTGCAATTTCTTTCCTCTAATAACAGTATTTTAAGGTTTTATTTAATTTTACCATAGATAGAGGTTACTAGTTGTTTTTTAAGTCAATTAATTAATTAAATATATTTACATAGGCATTGAAAATACTTAATGAATATTTTCTCAATTTAAATATTGAATTTTTAATTATAATTTTTAATCATTTTTTTTCATTATTATATATATACGTGTACTAATATAAGCTCCCGCTTAGAAACAATCAATCATTAATGGTGCGTGACAGAAACTTAAAAGTTCAAGTCAAAATTCTACACGAACGTTGATTAAGCCATACTCTAGCATGAATGGAACTTCCGAAACTCGAACATAAAGAAACCAAACTGTGATGGGTAAAAAATCCTAAAAAGAAATCTGGTGGTGTGAAACAGGCTCAAGAGTAAGATTTACCTTGACTAAAAATTATTTTATACTCGTACAATGATGAAATTCATTCAAACTCGGAATTATTTTCTGTACGCTTAGTTGTTGACCTTAGTATTAAATAAAAAGGTGGATGGGGATTGTATTGTTTTTTTTTAGAGAGATAAGGGGCTATAGAATGTTAACTACATTGTATAGTAGCGCCCCTCTTTTTGTCAGTACAACAAAAATTTGAATGGCAGTTTACGAGTTCATGCGTTTAATGCAGTTAACATATTCTAAGATTTTGAAAAAAAAAAGTCTATTGAGAACCCTCAACTTTTTTCTTACTACAATGTTAATGACAGATTTTTTTCAAAGTTTTAATTTTTAGTATATGATTAGTTGTCTACAAGGTTGATTTACGTATATCAGTATGAGAATCTAAATATAATAAAATAACTTTTTCATGAGGAAAGCATATAATCCCACTCCTCCCATAAAACTTTTGTAAAATGGAGGTTGAAGGAAAACGGATGAATGGATCTATTTTTGTAAAAATTGGGAAAACTAGAGAAAAAAAAAACAGAAAACTGCACCTCCGATTGATAGATTTTTTTAGGGAAACGTTCGTGTCTAGAAACGGCATTCATATCAATTTGTACTTCCTGTTTTTACTTTCTCTTACTCCTAGGGAAGTATTGTAATCATGTCAAATTTTCGATATCGAATTTTCACCGGAAATACACATTTAAGGCCTCAACCGGAAGAACCATTTTACAAATTTTTTTTTTTCTTTCACTTTTTTGCGTATTTCTCCAGGAAAAAATTCATTTAAGGGCACTTTTATGTGAGGGGTGGAGTTAGTTAGGTTTTTCCATTAAAGTGCTATTTCAGTTTATTAAACAATTCCATCATCTAAATAATATTAATTAGAATTAAGTATGTTATTGAAATTCCGAGTTTTGAAGAAAATTGGATGACGTGAAGTGCATTTTTACTTGAAAAGTATTTTACAGTTTTCTGTTATTTTCTCTAAAACGGGCTCCAACGATTTTTTTTTTTAAACTAAGAATGTGAACTACACATATAAAGAGTTACAATTTTTATTTGTAACATTTCTCTGGGTAAAGTCACCTAATGGGGCTTTTAAGGGAGGGGTAGTAGGGTTATGTTTCACTTTAAAGTGCTATCTTAGTTGATTATACAATTCTACCAGAAGATGTGTATCATTTTATAGCTGTTCGTCCAATTCTGAGGGAATTTTAGAGTCAGATGTTTTGGCAAAGGGCAATTAAGTACAGCAGAATTGATTGATTATTTGATTGAAAAAGATTGGTTGGTATTAAATAGATTTATTCGTTCAGCTGATAAATATGGAAAGATACTGATTGAACAATTTAATTATTAAGTCCTTTTTTTTTTTTGTTTTGAATAAAGGGAATTACTTGTTTTCGTTGAGTGACTATTTGTATACAAAAATAAATTTTTTATTTTTATTGATATTATTTCAATATTTTATTTATACATGTTTATATAATTTATGTAGAGAGTTCTGTTTATTCGCTCCAAGGTCTTGTATTTATTTTTTTCTAATTTATTTGTATGAAAATCTTAAAGAGCGACTCTACATATGGCCATGCGTATTATTTTCTTCTATTTTTTTTTAATGATGTAAAATTGTAAGAAATAAACAATTAACATTAATAAACAATTTATTATTCCTACCTACTAAACAAAAGTAATTAGAAATAAATAGATTGCCAAAAGGCCAAGTTTCAAGAAAATTAGTAAACCGGAAGTGTGTTTTTAATGAAAGGTTTTTCAATTTTTGCGAATTTCATTACATTTGGTATACGTACTTATTAACCATAAAATTTGGCAATTACAATTTTGTAAACTACAGTAAGAAAAAATTGTGAGTATTTTACACCAAATTTTTCGTATTTGAAATTTTTTTTTTCACCCACACAAAATATTTCTTTCTTTATTTAATTTCGGGTGAAAATGTGACACATTCGCAGTAAGAGAAAGTAAAATAAAATATTATATATATATATAAATAATTTTTAATATTAAATGAAAACTTTCAGCAAAAAGGCATAAAATTAAATTACTATTTTCTGTAATAAAATAGGACAATAGAAAATAACCAACTTTCTAAATTACGGAAATGGTAGTCATGTTTTGTATAGTTGATGTTAGAAGATTAGTCTAAGTGAAATCTTTTAATGTACAAGATAAAAATCTTCCTTATTACATTACTATATTGCAACTTTTACATTAATGGTGAATTGTTTAAACCAAACCTGTACTGGCACTAAACTAAACCTGTACTGGCACTCTCTGCCTGTGTTATACGAGTTAAGTACTTGTCTTGGACTAATCTGATATGGAGAGAGATGATTTATTTCAAAAATTGAAAGCAATGTTTATACAAAAATATAAAACATACTTTTATAAATTTTTACTTTCTCTTATATCTAGTAAGAGGAAAAAGTACTGTTTCCATGCCAGATTTTCGAAATTAAGTCTTCAATGGAAATATGTAAAGAAAAAAGTTTTTTAGCGAATGGTCTAAGTGTTGGAATTTTTTTTTGTTTATTATTATTAAACTTCGAATATGCTGTCTAGATAAACAAATACCTATCACTTTTATTTGTAACGTTTCCTGGGAAAATTGATTTGGGGGGTTTTCTGGGGGAATAGTAACGTTAATCTCCTCTAAAGCATCATTTCAATAAAATATGTGCTTGTATCTACCACTTATATTGTCGCTGGAATACCAAATTTAGTTATTTCAAATTTAAAATACAATCACAAGCTTTGTTGGTTGGATCAGAGTTGAATGCCACCAGGCCGCGTATTAGTTAATTAAAATTTAAGTTACGGCTTGAAATGAAGTAATTATCAAACTGAGTTGGTTAATTACTTACTAAAAAAGCTTGAACTATAATTTGAAATTTTTTAAAAATATGTATCTTTTAATAATTTATATTAAAGTTAATGACGTTATAAAAGTCATTCATTATTAACTTATATCAGTAAATAGAGAAGTGAACATAATTTGGTCGGTACGTTAGCAACAACCGGTTTTGCTATCAGTTTGTCCTGCTGGCCTCATTGCGAACTGCCGCTATTCTCTCCAGTTTAAATAAAAACTACATTATTATAATACTTCTTCTAATACCTAGTTACGCTTCTAATCTAGTCTCCATATATTTAATATCATGTTTAGGCCTTTTATTTATATGTGTATTAAATATCTCTTCTTTTATCTTGTATCCATTTAATTATAACGATTAATATTGTCAATACTAAGGGAACTTCTTCAAAAATAATATTGCTTTAGCTAGTTGCGGGTGATGATCTTTTTTTTTTAGGCCTAGACTTAGTGTAAAGAGGTTTTAATTAGTGGGTTATAGCAGTAACATTGACTGCCATTTCCCAACACTCACACATTTAAGGCCTGCCGAGATTGTTGATGTGATGACCACTTTATACATTACTCTCATTTACCATTACGGCTAATATCTACAATCTGTGTAGAACAAAGACACCAGAAAGGAGCCACATTAAGATCTTCTTCATCGCAATGTATTTGGATTTGTTATGCATTCCGCCCCCGTCCCCTTACCAACTAACGACTAAGTAATGTGCCCAAAAGTGATGTTCTGAATAAAAATGAATTTGTTTATTCCTAGTAGCTTCGAAACTCGATGAATTATTTGAAAGCATTTTTTCACATTCTGCTGGTTGTGGAAGCGTTTTGTCGGCCAAAAAAATGTTCAAGTTGTTTTCGAGAAGAAATGATAGTGGCAAGTGGTCAGGTTGCATATGGTTTGAGGGCGCAAAACTTCGTAGCAATGCGTTCAACTTTTGAAGCTTTAGTTGTACAATATGTGGTTTGGGCGTTGCCATAGAGAGAGAATTGGAATCCCCTTCTGTTTACCTAGTTTTGCTGCCACTGCAGTTTTCCATGTATCTTGATCGATTTGGTCAGTATAACTCCAGATGTAATGTTTCGCCAGAATTCAGAAAGCTAGCGAGTGAATTACCCCCCCCCCCGTAGCAGACTCATTTTTATTTATAGAAGTTTGGCTTTGGTAAGTGCTTTGGAGCTTCCTCTCAAGCAAGTCACTGAGATGGTTGTTACATAAGATCCATTTTTCTGCCGCATATCACATTTGCGTAAAACGACGATTTTTTTTATTTCATTTTTGGCCAGCTCTTGAGGTACCCACTTACTTCTCAATTTCTTTCTCAATTTTTCAATTTGTTTCACAAATAGCTTTGTTTAGTTCTACAGCAACTTCTCCTGTGAGTTCTAAGGAGATGAACTTCAACGCGAGTCTTCAATTTGGTCGTCGTTAACTTCCAATGGCTTACTACGTTCCCAATATTCAAGACTATCGTTTCCTTTGTAAAAATTCTTGAACCGCCATTGGCACTATACGTTCCAAATTTGAAGGAAAAATCATTTAACCGGAATCATCTTTTAGTCAATGACATTCTTACATACATTTCTAGCTCACGTTTCCTTTAAAAGCACCGATCATCACAAGAACCACAAAGATAGACAAACTTGTTTATTCCATTTCCATTTCTTGCCTTCCATAAAACTAAATATTTTTACTTTCCCTTACTCCTAGTAAGAGGAAGTATTGTAATCGTGTCAATTTTCGATATATCACCGGAAATATCCGTTTTGAGGTCCCCTAAGTCCAAAAAAGTGGTTTTTAGCAAAGGGTCTGTGTGTGTGTGTGTGTGTGTATGTATGTATGTGAACAGCATAGCTCAAAAACGAAAAACCGTAGAAAGTTGAAACTTGATATTCCATTTAGGTATCACCATGGCACCTGACAGTGGGTCATCTGTCAAAATTCCTCCACCGGAAGTACCACTTAACTTGTTTTTTTTTTTTTTTCTTTTCAATTCTCCACAAAATGGCTCCGCGCTTTTCTTTGAAACATAGAAATATATCAACTACACATACAACGAGCTACAACTTTTATTTGAAATGTTTCCCTGGGGAAATTCATTTAAAGGCACTTATGGGGGAGAGATGGGGTTAGGTTTTCATCTAAAGTGCTATTTCAGTTTATTAAACAATTCTGTCATCTAAATAATATTAATTAGAACTGAATATGATGTTGAAATTCCGAGTTTCAAAAGAATCTGATAACCGGAAGTGCGTTTATTTACCACTTGACTAAATGATTTTTTCACTTTTTCGCGATTTTCTCAAAAATGACTTCGACGATTTTCTTGAAAATTCATATATGAACTAAACGTACAGAGATCTACAACTTTTATTTAAAATATTTCTCTGGAAAAATTCATTTAAGGGCACTGTTTTGGCGGAGTGTGGGTTTGTTTTTCTCTAAAATTTGCTATCATAGGTGATTATACAATTCTATCATCCAAACAAAATTAATTAGGAAATAATAGAATGGCTAAAAGTCCAAGTTTTAACGACTTGTAAACCGGAAGTGCGCTTTTACTGAACAGTTATTTCAGTTTTCGACGAATTTAATTAAATATGGTACACAAACTATAAAATTTGTCAATTATAATTTTGTTTCACACCAGATTTTATTTCCTTTATCACTAATAAATAATCTTCGTTTTTTTTTAGGCTTATTGTATGAAGACCGCATACAGAAATAATTACTGGTCACCGATTCACCAGGGCTTTAAAATACGTCTCTATCGGAAGCAAAAAAAAAAACAGTGATCGGCGTAAGTATCTTTATAATATGCAATAAATAATTAACCAATAATGAATTAAATTATATTTTTTTCTTTTTAAAATGAGAAAAAACTGTTACAAAATGTATTACTTTCTCTTACTGCTAAGTAAGAGAAAGTATTTTAATCGTGTTAGATTTTCGAAATTGCTTCTTTTTTTTTCATTGGAAATACATGTTTTGGGGCACCCGAATTCGGAAAAAAAAACAACGGTGATTTAACAGAATATCTTAAAAATAAAAAGTGGCAGGAAGCTCAAACTTGGGTATTCCCTTTAGGTACTATCACCGCCCACATCAGACATGAAGATTTCGGGCAAAATCCATCAACCATAATTGCTACTTTGCTGAATGTGTTTTTTTCTTTCATTTTTTCGTGAATTTTCACGAAAACGGACTCAACGAAGTTTGTTTAAATTTCATATAATATCTACACATATACGTACCTTATCAGTGTTATTGAGGAAATAAAATTTTGGGGAGTACAATGGGAACAGTAGCGTTATGCTTTTCCCTCTAAAGTAACACTTCAGTACAATATATAGTTTCACCTTCTATATAATAATAATACACACTAGAAGTCAATGATAGAATTCCAAATTTGAAGAAAATCAGTTAACCGGAAGTGGGTTTTTTACAGAATAGGGTTTTTTTAAAATTTTTGGAATTTAAACTTCGGGAATGCTTGCTGCATAGATAGAAATATATCATGTTTATTTGAAATATTTTTTTGAAAAAATTGATTTTAAAAGGTTATTTTAGAGGTCGGTCTGACAGTTAGTTTAAATTTGAGCTTGCACAAGCTTTGTTGGTTTTGACATAGAGCGCTCCACATAATAAGGCCGGCCGCTCAGGTATACAAGTAAAAAAATCACCACCACCATTTTATATGGCCTACCTAATTAAAAACATTATAACTTTGCAGTTTTATAGAAAATTTCTTGATTAAATATTGTATTAATTAGAAGTAAGAGAAAGTTTGTATGAGTGTTTCATACCAGAATTTTGTTTACATAGTGATTTAATGATTTTTGCCAATTATAAAATATTTATTTGTTCGATAGAATTCCGTATATTACAAATATCATAGAATGTAGTTTATAAACAAACACAGGGCATAAATATTAATACAATATATTGATTGAAAAACGATGAGGAACAATAATTATTTCTTCTTCATTGGAGGTCATGTGTGTGTGTGTGTGTGTGTGTGTGGAAGCGTGCGTACGTTCATTGAAGTGAATAAATGATTGTACGTCGATCATTAATAGTATTTAATATCTTTAAAATCGTTGGAAAGTGATCCCACCTCCTCATCACTCCCTTCCCTGTTAGAGATAGTTAGTGCATGGAAACAGTTTTAACCAATTATAGTACATTCATCTGTTTACATCATCAAAAGAAAAGATTAAACTTGTAAAAGAAAGTTTATTTATTGCATTATTTATTGAATTAGTGTCAAGATTTTGTTAAAAAGCATTTTTTTACAATTATGATTCCTAATTTCCTTAAAGTTGAATTTTTGCATTTCTGTTATAACTTCCTGTTTAACATCCACTATAATTGGTAAACAATTAGTAACTTGTGTGTTGTTCTGTCTGTCTTGTCTTTTATATAAGACAATAAATTTTTAATCTTAAAATGAATGGCAATATCATTTCATTTATTTTCATTTGAAAATACGCTGAATTTATCTGGATCGTTTCTCTGAATTTACGCTTTTCATCGTTCAAGGATTTTTTTATTATTTTTAATAGTTTCCTATTTATTTGTTTACAATTTTTTTTTTTTAATGATGTATTCTGTTTTCACCATTCTAACATTTCCGTTTTCATTTTATGTATATGTTATGTTTTATGTTTTTAAATATCTCTTTGGAATATCACTATCATTATTTATAGATTTTTTTTTTCTTTTTAAAACGGTTTATCACTTGAAAAGAAGAACCTTTGTTCTAATAGAATAATGGAAATATTTAGAAAGATTTTGTCCGGAATATGATGAAGGAAGAATGTTTTGTACTATGTAAATAGTACAGGATGTACCCAAGATTGTTATCATATAACTGTGGTTATATTTTATTTTATTTTTTTTATCTATACATACGTAAAAAATATGGATGGACTATTTTCTGATTATAATATTAGACCGGAAGGTCAGCTTAATGAATAGTGTATTATTATAAGTTTCAAGGTTTAGTGGAAATGGGTTTGTACGGAAATAGGTTTGACTGATCACAGGGTTGGTGTGGTCATTCTCACCGTGATACACATATTGTTGATCTTCCTCTTTGTATGATACATTGCCTGTTACAGTTGGCTCTCATATATGTAAGTCTTATATATATATTTTAATTTGTTATATGAACTTTCTTTATTTATTTATTTATTTTTCTTTTAACATTCAATGTTCACCAAATCTCCAGTATGTGTGTGTGTGTGTGTGTGTGTGTGTGTGTCAGCCCCACATTATACATTTATTGATTTTTATTATGTCCCATAAGAGAAAGTACTTACCAGTAGTTTATATTTTTGCTTTCTAATTAGTAGCCATCTTTCAATAAAATTGCGAACAATTTAGAAAAACTGTGAACGGAATATTTAAGTTTTTGATTGTATTATTGAAATATTTTGTGTTGTCACAAACAGTAAGAAATACGTATTATGTTTTTGGTGTTTGTTACGACCGCTGTATTCAATGTTGTAAATTGGATTTTGAGGTTCGGTCATACAAAAGAACTCTTTTTAATTTCTACCGACGTTTCGGCAAATTATTGCCTTTCTTCAGGTCTGTGCAAGGTTTAATATAAAAGAATTGTATTAAAACCTTTGTACAGACCCTGAAGAAGGCAATAAATTTTGCCGAAACGTCGGTGAAAATTTAAAGAGTTTTTTTTTTATGACCGAACCTCAACATCTATTTTAAGTATTGAATACAGCGATGGTAACGAACACCAAATACGTATTATCTTACTAATTTACTTATTTTTTTAATTTTTATTTCGATTGTTAATTTTAATTTATTAAATAATAAATTTGAAGATAAATAATAGAAAACCGTTATGTAAGAATTTTTAATATAATCATTAGGTTTACCTATTTTTAAAATGATGAATGAGCAGTAGTATCTTATCTTTAGAATTCATTAATAACTTTAAATTATTTTATTAGTAATTGCCGGTACACGGTTTTATTGTAGAAAAGTTAATTCCCATCTTTTCTATTAATAATAATAATAATATTTACTTCGTAATCTTTTTTTTCCGGCATATTCAGTCAACGTTAAAAAAGAAAAAAAAATAGTTGATTGGACAGATATAATATTTGATATCCTATTCACGTAGTTCATGATTTTAAATTATTTTCTTGGAATACAAAGTTCAAGGAATGTTTAACGGTTTTGAACAGTTTTGATTAAAATGCATTATATGAACCTATATGTAGCTACATTGTTGGCGTGAGAGTTGTTAATTAAATTAAAATTTAAATTGTTAAATTATTTAGGTTTTTTTGCGAATTCTTCTTCTTCTTTCTTGGCATTACAGCCCATGTAGGGTCCTAACCTCCTCAACTACATTCCTCCACTCTCTCTCTCTCTCTCTCGAGCCACCCGTCTGCACCTTCTCACTCCCAACAACCTGAGATCTTGTTCCATTATACAGCCATCGTATCCGTGGCCTCCTCCCGGAAGCCCAGTAAACAGCTTCCTCGGTATCCTGTCCTGCTCCATTCTTTCCAGGTGACCCAACCACCTCAACCTCCCACGTTTTACCACTCCCCCCCAGATATTTGCGAATTATTACTAGATCAATAATAATTAAATATATTAATAAATTGTAGACATATTGTGAGAAACTTCTCTAATTTCGGCTTACAGCATTACCACCACACACACCATAACGTCTGAACTAAAGATTTTAAAAAAAAGTTGATACTAAGCTTTACCAGCTTTTTTTTTCTAGTTATTGCTTCTAGAAAATTAAATCGTAAACAAATTACCATGTGGGCAGACGAGGTTTTATATACAAATCTAAACTGGTTATAAAACTGATCTAGTTATTTATAAATAGATCCGTATTTAGATGGATGTAATTTACTATTGGAGTTGAAATTTCTTTTATTCAAAAAGATTTAAATCTTTAATAAATTGGTGAATTATTATTTGATTTTTGGCCTCGTCTATTTTTATATTTTTAATTTATTCTCTTCACATCACATCAGACTGATTTAGCCAGACAGAAAACAGGATCTGTGACTTGAATGAAGAAGGTGCCGCCATCAGTCTCAGTCTGCAATAATATTTTTTTTTCTTTGATATGCTTTTTTTTTTTTTTACAGCCCCCTACTTTTTTTTTGTCGCGCCATAATAAAAGTAATGCAGTAGGTACGATTTGTTACGGACGCATTTTTGCAAGATATTATCAAGAATTTTTACGCAACGGTGATACATTATGATACAGTACAATAAAATTGTGCGTACAGCTATGAATGTAAAAAAAAAAAGAAATGTTAGGGAATTTAAAATTAAATAGATAAAATATATAAACAATAGTTTTACAGAAGTCTTGTTTTTTTTTTCAATATTTTTTATACATATAATTGTAACAGTTGTTTTTATAAAAATTAAATATCGCTAAAGCAATTATTTTATCGTTAAGAAGAACGGGAAATTGCTGCGTAACATTTAACATTTAAAAGATAATAAATTGTAACAATCAACCTTGCTTTTTTATTGACTAAATCCAGCTGTAAGAAAAGGCTTCTGTTTCATTTTACCCTGTTTATTTTATTTATTTTTCATTTTACGTTGAATATATTTAATTATTATAATCTACGTATTAAATGGTTGATTTTTGTGGAATTATTATGAATACCAGTGTCTCGCTTTCTAAAATTCTAAATATTAAAAAAAAAATCTGTACAAAATACTCAAAATGACCTTCTTTGACTACAAATGACAGCAAATTTTGCAAAATGTGAAACGACGCTTATTGGGGGAAGCGTGGCCTTATAGTTCACAAGATCTATTAAGTCGAAAAATGTTTCAAACACACAAGTGAAATAGTATATGTAGATGAGATGGTAGCATGGCAAGTTTGAAGGAAGGAATCCCCGTTGCGTCTTTATCAAAGACAATTGCATAAATCTGAAAAATAAAGATGATACTTTTATTAATGTCGCACCTATTTTTTAGTGTAAACTCGGAATGTTGGCAGCATTATTAATTGTTGCCTATGTGCATAAATATGATAGGTCCCAAAATTTTAGACATCCACATTTATGTTACATAAAAAGTACGTGAATATTTCGCACTCTTTCGCTTCGGCGGCTGTAATTATACTTAAATTGGAACAGTTCAGAAAAGATTAATGTAGCCGCTTTGCAAGGATGTCTCGCAAAATTAAAATACATAAGTACATAGAGGCTGGTTAAAAAAATTAAAAAGAGTAATATATTTGATAGTCGGTCCCCGAAAATCTGTTTGAAATTAATGTTGAAAACTGCATAAAATTTTGGCTCCGGCAAGTGAGGAGAGGCAGTTTATTTCAAATTTTTGAATATGGCGACCAATTTGATTTCAATAATCCTCTTTAAATGCCCCCCCCCTCCGGAAATGAAATATTTGTGTAGAAAAAAAGTTGGCGAAATTTAGAATCTCTGAACTATATAAAATTTAATAATCTCTATAATAATACATTTATTACTACAGAACGCTGCCCTACCTAGACGCAAGCGCGGGTTGCGGGCGAATATATATTTATATTCAAAGTCACACATAAACATTGTTATATAATTAATACTAATCAGAAATGCTAATTATGTAACCTTAACGAAAATGAATATATTTTGCACATTAGTTTACCTGCCTCCCTCCCCCCGCTATACACTAGCCTAATCGAAAATATTAATAGTTAATTATAATAATAATGAGATGTTCTTAATAATCTTATTAGAACTACATTAAATAAGCTTAATATAAAAAAAAATATTTAAAATGTTTATTACTTTCTCTTAAGAAGTACTTTAAAAAAAGATTGAAAAATATTCAAGATGGTGTCAAAGTTTCAAATTTCCTTTTCCAAAGTATATTTTTTGAAGTCTGCTAATGGCGAAAAATTGTTTTTAGCGAATAATGTGTGTGTGTGAGTCAAAATATCTCAGAAACGAAAAATTGCAACAAGCACAACTTGGATATTCTGATTAGTTATTATTATTATATTATTTTTAACAGCTACGGGTGGGCTATACTCCGGCACCGCAGCCAGCAAAGGCTTATTGTGCCATAACCGATAATTTCTAGTAGGTGAACCATCCCTTCCTGAGGAGTTTAAGGGCACTATCTCCTCAGGTCGCAACGTACCAAAGATTTCGTATCGCAGTTTCGTTATTGTACGCAATCAAAGAACAGGTAAGGGGGGGCTGTTTCCTCCTCCTCCTGACACACCCTGCACAAGGGTTCCAAGCTTATAACCCCCACCCCACCATGTGCAGATGCTTCCTGAACCTACCATGACCCGTAAATAGCCCCGTCACCAGAGAAATTGGTCCTGATCCAGGCTGTCGGTCCCATTGGTCCTTCTTTTACACAGCCTTCACATCATCCTTTTACCGTTTATAGTCCTTGGGCTTCCCTCCCCCTCCCGGAGCGCCTCATGCTTGCTTTGAAACCAATCTCCGATCGCTGTACGGACCGCTCCACTGGTTATCCCCAGGATAGGCTCTGGACTACAGAATGGAGTATTTGCCCCGTCTCTGGCCAGTTGATTAATGATTAGGTACTAACATCGCATAGATTTTCTCGAAATCGGCCCTAACGATTTTCTTTAAACTTATATCCTACACACACATTAATACCTATCGTTTTTATTTATCACTCATTTTCGCAGGATTTTTTATGTGGTTCTGGTGGAACAGTAGCGTTATGCGTTCCTCTAAAGTACAACTTCAGTACAATATATGGTTCTACCCCTACCTGTGCTATGCAGGGAGGGGCATGATTAGAACTCCAAATTTGAAGAAAATCGATTAAACGGAAGTGCGATTTTTACCGTTTTGGTTTATGATTTTTTTTTTTTTAATTTTCTTGAAAACGACTGTAATGATTTCCTTTAAACTTGGAATGTTTGCTGTATAGAAAAGAAACGTTTCACTTTTATTTGTAATATTTTTCTGTAAAAATTGTTGTTAGATGGTTCTACGGAATCTGAGACGAGGCGTTAAAATTCAAAAGTGTTTGGTCAATATTATTGGCCCTCTCTATAATGTAGTCATACTTTATTTGCCTCGATTGGTAGGTTGGCGCCTATTATGTAGGCATCTAATATTTGGGTATTATGTAGGATAAATGGGTAATATTTAAAATCTAAAGAAAATTTATTATTTTATATATATTTGTATGTATTGACAAGGGGAGTGAGAAGAAATATGAATGTTCATACAAGACTTTTTTATTGTGCCTATTGTAGAAGATCAAACTATGCTAAAATATAAATTGTGAGCAAATAAATATATAATATAGGTAGGTGTTAGAATCGGATAATATAGCGAAATGGCACTTTAGAAGAGAGCCTTCTGACTGTAATTATGACAATAATTAGTCGTAATATTACATGTCTCCCCAGAACTCTTCTAAAATGTAGTTTCAAATAATAGCGATTGATTGAGTTATTATATGTATGTATGTAGGGGATAGAAAATGCAACAAAATATTTGCTGCCATTTTCAAGAAAATAGCAAAAAAAAATTGAAAAATTCATTCAGTAAAGTGGATCCTCTAAACTGAAATCAGATTTCTGTGGAATGGTCACTGTCTTTCAGTCTGAGGTCATTGATATTGTAACGTTTTTTTCCTCTAAACTAGCTACTGCAACTAGTTCTAAGTAGTTTCGTATAGATAAAATACTCTAAACTTCACTAAAGAAAACACCAATTTATTGTTATATACAATAAATTTCAAAAAAAAAAACAACACTTAATAATAATTACTTCACAGTTTAAACCAAAAAAAAGTTCACTTTGTTCACTTTTTATACACTTTCCACAAACGTACACTTCGTTTGTAACTGGAAAACTCTCTCAACACTCTGTGGTTACACTATTTATAC
>JAAEAF010011012.1:0-32802 GCA_011037195.1 Triatoma infestans | reverse complement strand
CACGTTTGATTAGATTCGCTTGTTATCTATTATACTTCGCATATCGCATATACACTCCCTATTACTTACTTTTTCCAATAATTTCGTTTATTCGCAGCTTCCTCAGTGGTTTCCTTTTTTTTTTCTTAGGAATTTCCGCAGTCCTACGGTTTTCCTCATACTAAATTTTCCATTTCCCTTTTCCAATTTGCCCTAGCCAAAGCATCCTCTTCGCTCAGGCCATTCCCCACAAGACTATCGCATACCTCATCCCTCCATTTCTCGTTGGCCTACCTCTGGATCTTCTTCCTTTGACCTCCCACTACAAAACTCCCTTCGGGAATCCCTCAGCCGGTTTGTTTTAACCTGCTTTGTATGTCCGACCCATTCGAGAGCCTCTTTCTTTCAATAGTCTGAAGGATATTTGCTCCTATATTCATTATGAACCTATCTCGAGCGTTGTTACTCGGTCCATCCTTGAAATCCTTGCATCCTTTGCCAGATATCCATCTCCACAGCTAAAAGCTTCTCTCGGAGTTGGTTTTTCGTCGTTCATGTTTCGCAGCCGTACAGGATTGTGCTTTAAAAGATTGCAAGGTATTATGTTTCTTTGCTTTCTGCAAGAATGTTTCTATTCCAAAGGACTGTGTACAACATGGAGGTACATTTCTATCGCATGGAGGTACTTCTATCGCAAGATCTCTTAATTGGAAGAGCCATTTGTCTCTACTAGGAAGCCTAAATTTTTATTTCTTTCCCTTCTTAGTAGATAGGGTCTGGCGCTTTTTTTGACAGGAACTCCGCCTTGTCGTAGTTTATTTTCATGTCCCATTGCTTATACTCCTCGGCCAGATTTCGGAATATGTAGCTGATGTCGTCACCATCCTCTGCTACAATCACCTGATCGCCTGCAAACAGGATATCGTGCGTGTAGATGTCTCGAAGTGGAACTCCCATTTTTTCACATTTATTTTTCATTTTCCCTGTTTTTCAGGGTCACATCTATGTATATCTTAAATAGAGACGGCGACAGCCTTGCAAGAGACCTTTTATACTTGAAAGCTCTTCTGATATATATGTTCCTACTTTTACCCTACACTTGTACTCCCTGTATATCACCTTAATACCTTTAGAAGATGCAATACCAAGAAGATGAAAGCTTACCAGAAAGCGAATTTTTTTAGGGCCATATATAAGAAGCTGCGGTTCCCTCCGCTGCGCCGTTTAGTCCTAACTTTCGCTACCAACATTCGCTTCTAATTGTTACTTCCCTTTTTTTTCACGATGTAGGCTCAACACTATTTTAGACCAAGGGAATCGAACACTGAAATTATTGCATCAAAGGCAAGTGTACTAGCCACTAGTCCAACGCGTGAGAGTCAGTAATTTCGTATAGTCTCAATTTATTTTTCTTGCATTTCTAGTTACATATTTTTACCAGTTATATCACACATCCACCAGTAATTATGCTTAAATGCCAGTATCACTAACTTCATCAGCTATTAAGTATTATGGATATTCAACTGTGATTTCATGAAATTCATTGGTATATCACAGTTTTTTTTTAATAGAAGAAATTACTGAATTATTCCATGTTAAGTTTTGCCTGTTTTTATATAATGTAAAAATAATTTATTGTATATTTCTATTTGTTTCAGGTGGAAGACGAACATAAAACTCTTGTTGCAAAGAAATACCATGAAAAAAAGGTAATTGATAAGAATAAATCTTTTCCGAAGAAAAGAATTGTTTGTTTTTAAAAAGAATTTTGTATTTTTAATTTCCACTGCAAATTTGTGGGTTTCTCTTTGAATGTAACAAAGTATGTAGTATAACTGAGATTGTAAACGAAGGTATAAACGTAAACCGAATGTTTATTTGCTATTTAAAATGGATTAAAAAGGATTTGCTTGCTTAGCCTATGATACATTTGCTTTATAAAAGAAAAACTTTTATTATTATATTTAATTTAATTTAAAAATGAGTAAAATACTACTTACTTAAAACAAATGGATGAAAAAAAGATATCTCTCGTAAGTTAATTGACTTAAGCTTTGAATGAATTCCTAGGGGCTGCTTAGGTAAGGCTTAATGTTCTTTTAAGTACGAAGTTTTATCCTTTTAAAATACTTCAGACCATCCTGTTCTTTCAATTCATAGTACTGAGACATTGTAGGTAGAGATCCCCTTACAAGCATGACAAAACTTGCTCGTCAGTCGAGTATATAGCACCCGGACTTTTACATGATGGAATGATATGGTGGTAAGCTTATCATCGTAATAGTATAAGTAATAGAGACAAGATATAATAGTTTCTTCGCTTGGCTCGCAGTATTGTATTCAATTACCTGAGCGAAGAATTGCTGTCAGACTTGTGGAGAGGGATAGGAAGCAAAATGGAGCACCAGAACAAAGGCATGGCATGAGAGAAGGATATCGGAGAAAAGATGGGTTAAATTACTCCAATAGTTACATGCCTGTTGAAAGGTGAAAATGCAGAAGTTTCTAGAAGTAAGTAGTAAAAAAAAAAAATCATATTAGGAAAGACGTGGAAGAAAGGGTGGCACGAAGTGGAAAAAATGAACTGGAAGTAGAAGACTGGATGAACAAGAGAGAGGATGGAGAGTATTTTGGCAAATGACCTACTTAAGGGTCCTGGAATCATCAAGTCTACAAAAATCAGAACTGTCATCTGCAGAAGAGACATCGAAGACAAGCATAGAAATGGGGATAGTTCCTAGAAAACATGGTTCACACTTCGAAGTTGAGCACTTCTTACTAAATTAAATGGGTAATAAAAAAATGACTAAAAGAAGCATTATTGAAAAAAATCTTCCCTGACTTACCACAATAAATTGCAACCCTTTCTTACTAATTAAAATAGTTAGTGTTATCTTACCATTTGAAATACAAAAGGCCAGATAAAATAGGTATTATGAAGACAAATTTGGAGTGGAACGGCAGAAT
Source organism: Triatoma infestans (assembly GCA_011037195.1). Lineage (NCBI taxonomy): Eukaryota > Metazoa > Arthropoda > Insecta > Hemiptera > Reduviidae > Triatoma > Triatoma infestans. The sequence goes on along the minus strand of JAAEAF010011012.1, from coordinate 29,856 downwards.
AAACAAATCACGACAAAATTTTCATAGAACTGCAAATTAATAATTAAGCGACAAAACATGTAATTCCACCGATATTGCATTTGTATTCAAACTTGGTTATTTATGTTATATTTATCACATATGTTTGTTGTCGTGCATGATTTTCTATCATTTTTATAAGCATAGAGTATGACATACTGTAATAGCGTAATTAAATATAGAGGACTACAATCATGGCTAGCTTTATTGATAAGTTGTTCAACATTGAATTTATTTCTCTTTAATTCTAACCCAAGGGTCATTTCTTATAATGTAATTATAAAAGTAAATTAAAATATAAATTATCTGTTAATAATGCAAATAATATTATTGTTTAGATTAATGTTACAGTAAATTAATAAATTTTACTGTGGAGGGGCTGCTCTCACGTACCCCCTTCAAACTGCACCTCTCACAAAGTTATCCCCTGCAGTGCTAGACGGTCTGGATACAGTGATTCGTCGTAGCGTCAAAGCAATGATTGGCTTGCCTGCCAACACAGCCACGGCGATGCTGTATGCCCCACGGCGTTACCGAGGGCTTGGGTTGCTTGGTTGCATCTGGGAAGCACCCTTGCAGCAGTGGTCCATGGCTCAGAAGTTAGCCAAAGTTGACGATTCTATTTTCCAGTCTACCTTCGCGTTTAGCCGCGAGGTTAAGGAATGTGCGGATAGGCTGGGCCTGAACAATGTCAATGTCGAGGAAGCCCACAATTTAAGAAGGATAAGGCAACAGTTAAGAGAAAAGGCCTTTGACGATTGGGCGAGTTGCAAATGGCAAGGCTACGGTGTCCAGCATTTTAGAGACACTACGTATGGGAATAAATTTGTCTGTGAAAAACAATTATTGTCTGGATCTGAGTGGACGAATGCACTGAAGCTGAGTTTAATTATGCTTCACTCCGCGGTGTGCCAGGCGTCGGCAATCAGGCGATGCGAGATGTTGGGCTCCTCTGCCGCAAATGCGGAAGAGAGACCGAAACTCCGGCCCATGTGCTGGGAAAATGCCCGAACAACATGCTCCTCGTCACTCGCCGACACCACAATGTCAAACGTAGGGTCATCGAGTTATTAAAGGAAAAAGGCTATGCATGCTATGAGGAGGTCTACTGTGTTGACACGGACGGCGCCTCAAGATACGCAGATATAGTAGCATTCGATAAAGATAGTCGATCTGCGTTAGTTGTCGACCCTACGGTTAGGTATGAGAGCAACGATCCAGACCAGGCCAAGCAGATTAATGAAGAAAAGAGAGCGATTTATGAGAAGTGCGTTAACTTTCTCCAAGAAAAGTTCCTACAAGAATTTGGAGAAAGGAACTTTGCAGTTCACGGCTTATGGTTCGGCTCTCGGGGGGCAATCCCAATGGCTACTGCTGAATTTTTTGATAATGTCGGCATTGACAAAGGGAATTTGACCCGGCTGGCGGAAAAAATTATCTTGGATTCCTTGGGAATCCTCCATAATCACATCTACGGTCATTGATAAATAGTATTATTTAAGGCCCTGCGTATTGAGTTTATTTATGTATGTTTCATTCTTATTTCGCTTATTCTTTGCGCTATTTACTTTAGTTTTGTAACGTTTGTGTCTTTTGGACTTGAGATTGTCTCATGAAGATAGATTAGTAATCTGTGTTTTTTATAGCAACTCAATGAAATTGAGCAGCCACATCGACTTGGTTTGTCGCTGTAATCCCTTGGCCAATGAATTGTTTATAATTAGAAATGAAATTGTAATTTGTGTAGATTAAAATGACTTTTATTTAGACTTGAATTTTTTGAACAGACATTTTTAGAGTTTGTTTTCTTTTTTCGCCCATAAAAATGCTAGGAAAGATGCAAAACAACAAATTCATGTGATAAATATAACATATTCTAACATAAATAACATGAAGTACGCTATACATCGAATTACATATTTTGTCGTTCATTTAAATATTTTCTCCATTATATGTTATTTTTTGTCGTCAAACTAAATGTTTTGTCGCCTAATTTTTAATTTAACTTCTTTCTATGAATACTTTGTGGCGATTTTCTTTTTCTATTGTTCCTCACTCCAAATTTGTCACTCACAATCCCTATTTTGTCTGGCCGATAAATGGCACTCAATTAAAAGTCTATTTTTCTAAGCGGACAATGTAATTTGCTGCATTATCAATTGTCGTTAGAAACACTGTTTTTGATTAGTACATATTTGGTCATTAATTGCTACACTTTTGTCCATGCTGAAAATTCCGTTAGATGGGCGTATTTTGTAGTTTAGTTTAATATTCCAAAGTTATTTTCTATGGTATAAGCGTATTCTTATTCAAATCTTTAAATATTTATTAGGGATATTCATTTATCAATTTTATTAGAGACTGATGCAGACATTTTTTCAGAAGTATCATTTTATAGAAACTAAGCAATCGTTAGCGGTAAAGATTCTCTAAGGTCATGAATATATTGCGGCTATCTTGCCACTGAAGAAAATACTGCCCACTGTTATTTTAAATTTCAGGATTTTTTGAATTTTAATATTTGAAGCAATATTTTTTTGTGCTGGTTCTTTGTGTCGCTGATAAATAATGTACAGTTCAATTTTATCAAGATATATACATCAGAGATATTTTCCGTGATAGCCTGCTTCTTTTTGTGGTCACCGACCAGTTTCGGGCGTTCGCCCATCACTAGGATGTTTTTTTCAAGTAGTGTAATAACATAGACTTGCACAGAGCAAAATTCAGTTGATACACTCATGTGTATCAACACCCATATTACATCAATTCGGAAAAAATTTAAATTTTTTGTGTATATTGTGTAATTTTTGTGTATTCCTTTCATGATGATTATTGGTTTTGTTTTGAATCAATAATAATCCATGGAGAAAAAGTGTAAAATTCCATGCAAAACTCAAATATATCAACTGAATTTGCTCTGTGCAAGTCTATGTTATTACATTGTTTGACAAAAACATCCTGATGATGGGCGAACCACCACCCGATACCGGTCGATAACCACAAAAGCAGACTATCATGGAAATATCTCTGATGCTTTCCAGCTCTAAGGGAAACCAACCACAACAACTATAAGATATATACATCAGTCAAACATCTATGTTACATTAATTCGGTAAAATTTAAATTTTTTGTGTATATTACTTCTTCCTTTTATGATGATTATTGGTTCTGTTTTTAATCAATAATAATCCATGGAGAAAATTGTTTAGGACATTATACATTAAATCCTTACACGATAACTGTGTTGCATAAAAGGATTTTTTTCTTTTATATATAAATATAGAATAACTTTCATTTAGCCAAGCGTATGCTATGAGTATGCATACCTGTTATGAATAAGCACAAATAAATAAATATAATATATTTAGTCCATGTGATAATTATTGTTATGTTTTGTGGATATTACATTTCTTCCTATCTTTTTTGAAGCTCTTATCGTCTAAGTTGGCCTGTATATTTTCTTTAGATAATTTCTTCCATCAGCAGTTCGTAAGAATAGAGGCCTATTTTTTCTAAAACCTTCCCATGCGTGTATCCTTTGCCTAATGTGTTTAGCAACCAGACATCTTCATCAAGGCTAAAATGATGTGGCTCTATGTACCGCTCTTGATTTTATCTTTGTCTCATTAGAGCATCATCTATTTTTCTGACTGCGTCTGGTTTTGTGGATATTACTTGTTGATTTGATTAACGACTTAGACCTGACAGATGAAAAAAAGTAACCTAGACATAAATTGAATGATGACTGTAATTGTTTTGAATTTAAAATATTGATTAAGATAATAATTAATAGATTATTCCTTCAAGAGCATGTTTATTACGAAGTTTTTTAATCTTTTTATTTTATTTTACAGTCCACTAACCCATACCTTCTAGGAGAAAAACTTCCTGTTGCTGCAAAGAAGGGTATTAATATTGGATACTAAGAAGTAAGAATCATCCAAATCTTGTTCTCTGACCCTGGCGCTCTTATGGTTCATTACCAAACAAACCAAAAAATCATATTAGATTTTAGCTAAAATCATAATGCCATTTTGGCAGGATGTTTGTTCTTAGTGTAGTTATTAAAGTAAAATTTTTAAAAAATCTGTAAACATGAGTGTTTAAAAAAAAAAAAAAATAAAAAAAATATGATTTTTTGTTTTCATTTTTAAAGGTTTGTAATGGCTGATAAAAAAATAAAAAAGAGAAAGGAAATATAGGCCCTCGTAGAGGGAAAATGCTAGGGCCTATATTTGGGGATGAAAATATTCGATGGTCTTTTACCTTGTCAATGTTTTAACAAAATATTCTATGTGTGTTTTAAAAAAAAAATAATAACCATGTTTCAGTGTTTTATCTTAATGTAATCATTTTAGAAAAAAAAAGAAAGAAAAACTTATAAAATTAAATCTACCGCATATACCATATTATAATTAAACAAGCATATCAAGTTTAATAATAATTGTTGAAACTATTACAAGTTTTATGGAAAAAAAAAAAAAAACAAGAAATGTTTTACCCGCCTGTTGCATAATTTTAGGCACTGAAGGTTCGAAAATTGAGAATAAAAGGAAGAATTTCGAACCTTTAGAATTTATGTGAACAACAGGCAGGTATACAAACATTCATTTTTGAAAAAAAAAAAAGAAAACTTGTTTGTCCCGGCAATATGCATTAAAATGCATTTACCAACGACAATATTATGTGACATGCAAATGACACAAGACTGAAAAAAAAAAAAAAATCAAGGTAACAAGCAACCCCCCCGAAATAAAATTCAGCCTGATGTCATTTAAAAAAAAAAGAAGAAAAATAACAAAATCTGAAAATTGTGTTATGTCGTAAAAAACTAATTTGAAAAAAAAATAAAAAAAATTGAAGTACCTAGACCAAAAAAAAAGAAAAAAGAAAGAACTATTTACTAAAAACAAGTGCATAATATATATGGTAAAGTATCTTATGCACTTGTAAATTTTTTCTTTAATTTGTTTATACTTAGTTTATAATCTACCTGCGTAGGTAAAGAGGTTCACCTAAGCAGGTAAAACATTTTAATGCTCCTTTTAAATTTTATTATAAAATAAAAATGCATGCCATATTTTTAAAATTTAAAAACTATTTTCCCCCCCCTATAATGTTTAATTTTCTTTTGTTTAAGTCCAAATTATTTGTATGTACTTTATTTTTTTAAATTAAAAAAGCTTCCTAATAGATTTAGATTGCTTTCCTCTTTTAGATTAAAATATGACAGCCAGATTGTTATCAATTGATGAAGGGATTTCCACACAAACACAAAAAAAAAAAACAAAAGAAAAAAATTATTTATTATTTCATTGCACTTTACAAATAAATAAATTTAAATAATAATAACCATGGCTAATTACACATTAATGTATTCCAATTCAAAATAAATGTATTGATCTCGTTAGGTGTTGTTTAGAAAAAAAAAAAAAAAAATTAATAATACAAAATATAAATTCTCTCATGTTAATGTTATTAATTACAATTTTCATTAGAACTTTTATCTTCATTAAAAAAAAAAAACAATTAGTGTTAGTTTATCCAGATATGAAGGATTATCATGAAAATTATTTCTATTTTAAAAATTTTTATGTATTAAAAATAAATCCATGATTTGGAATTTAATAACACAAAAAAAAAAAAAAAGAATAAATATATATTTATCCTGGCCAATATACATTTATTTTGCATTATCATTATCTCAGAAAAAAAAAAAAAAAAAGTCTGTAATAATGTTAATAAAAGAAGTTACCAAAACTAAGTTCGCTCCTTTATATATTTAGAGTTAAATAGAATTTATTTATTTATTTATTTATTTCTGTTGTATGTGTTTCATTAGTTTATTTCCTGTATTTTCGGAATTTTATTTTGTATACAGAAAAGAAATAGCTCTAAATGTATGTAGTAAGTATACCAAGTTCAAGGTGCAGCAAAGTCATTTAAAAGCGTGTATCGTCTAGCCTGGGATGTTCTCTGCAATTCTGAGTTCGATTCCTGCCCAGGCCAAGGATTTTATTTGATATAATTCGAATTATTTGTATGAAAAGGTTTTTGCTAACATGAACCGTCCACAATATTTGAATCATTATATATTTTACTTTTAATATTAATTTTAAATTTAATTTATTGAGGTCCTTTTTTTTTTTTTCAAGTAAATTGCGCGAATACACTTAGTATAAAAAAATTGTGTTCGAGTCTCTTTTGCAAAAATCGTGAAAAAAAAAGCTTCGTGTCGGGATTTCTTTGTTCTAATTAAACAAAATATCAAGATTATGTTTCCTGCAGTCCAGGTTTTCTTTATATAAGTATACATATTTCTCCACAGAGCCCGCTCTAGGGGCCCCTTTTTGGCTGTAAGTGTGGGAAAAATATTTTTGTGTTAAATATTCAAATTTCACTAATCGATTCTTTCGTTCGCTAATAATTTATATTGTGCGTAGCGTATTTATATTGTTTGTGTCTTAAAGCTAAAAATATTTTTCTAACCCTAAGAAAAGATACTCGTCAATAAATTGTTCTTCCAAATTTGAAATTGCCGCTATAAACATTTTTCTTATCCCTCCCACCCTTTAACAGTTTTTGGAATTTTTAAAAAAATACTCTCTCTTCGCTTCGCTTCAGTCTCAACGTTCTCAACGTTCGCTCCTCTGCTACCCTAAAGGTATCTTTATCTGTCTTATTTTAATCTTATTGTCTATATCATTTTATTTAATTTACTGTCACTTCTGTTTTATAATTTCTTGTCGGCGGCAAAATCCATCCGACAGTGCAAATTTACTGAATTTTTTTTGTCTTCACTTTTTCGTGATTTTCTCCAAATTGGCTGCAACGATTTGCTTTCAACGTTGAATACTATGTATAATATAAATTCTTATCACTTTTATTTGCCATATTTTTCTGAAGGAACAATAGCAATATGCTTTTCTCTAAAGTATCACTAAAATAACTGATGACTGATGATGTCCCGAAAATAAAACTTTTGAGACAAACAGATAATGCGAAAAATAAGATTCAAATAAAGGTTGTACAAGAAAAAAAAATTATGTTCCTAATCAAAATGATGCTCTGTTGACAAAGTCTGCATTTTCCCTTATAGTCTAGATTTGACATCCCTAAATTTATTTAGTCTACTGCCGCGATTTAGGAAAAAGAAATCTGGTATAAAACAATCACCCTTCATTCCTTTATTGTATAATTCATTTGCAAATAAACGGTTAGTGGACATGTATTACAGATAAATAAAGGAGGTGAGGATTATACTATTTACCTAAATAAGATTGCATTGTATGATAGCAAGCTCTCTATCAATCCAGTAGCAATGCTTGTGACGGCAATTTGCAGGACAATTTAAGTCTCGGGATAGAACACCCTTCACAATTATTTGGAAGAATATTTTAAATCGGTATTAAATATAATAAATACATGTAACTTAATAAGAGAGAAAATAACTTAATTAATTTTAGAGTCACAATTAGCCCCCCTTTAACAAATAATTGAATAATTAATAAAAGACATAAAAAAAGATAGAGCTAAGGAACAAATATAAAATTTTTGTTTTTTTCTAACTGCTTTAAGAATGTAATTGTTGTAGATGAAGTTTATACTAAAAAATTAGGACTGTATTCTTATAAAACAAACAAAAAAAATTCAAATTTTACATTTTAGTGGAAATAAAAAAAGAAAAATAGTTAAAAACGAATAAAATTAACGTTTCTGAATTCACCGGCAGGTAACAGCACTTACTTAATCTATAATTTGTACTAGTTCAAATAATTGCCGCTAGAAAGCATAAGCTTCTAGAAATACAGAATTGTAGTTCCAAAATGTGCCACCCGATCACAGCGCCATCCTCTGAAGTAAACCATTTTTCAATAGTTCAAAATGTGTCTTTAGGAAGGAACTGGAAATGATTTGCTTAATGCACTCCCAAAAAAATCTTTGGAAGTAGCGATACCTAGTGACAAACTATATAACCATAAATAAAATTGATTTCTCAGTAGGTGTTGCTATCTGGTGGCCATGTTTATAACTACAAATATACTAATTTTAATTAGTTTACTAATTAGAAAACAAAAAAAAATCTGGTGTGAAACACTCACACAAGTTTCTCTTACTCCAGTTTTCAAAATTGTAATCGACAAACTTTATAGTTAGTAATAAAATTCGTCGATGTTTTTATGAAGAAATATCACAAAACCTGAAAAAATTACTTAGATGTACATTATAATTGAAAAAAAAAGCGTACACTTCATTTTTAAACTATAAATAAATGAATATATTAATTATATAATATTTATTTATTTTTTTTGTACATTATATTTCTTTCGCAAGCTATTAAGATAATTCTTGGCATATTATTTGCCAAGATATTTTTCTGGAATAATGCTTGATATAATATTTTCCCTCCTTTCTTTTTCATGACAGCGTTCAGATTTTTTACATTTGTTTTTCAGCTAGAAGCTATAGAAGGCTGCGAATATTAATATTATCGTATGTAATAACTTAGATACAATGTTAAAATGAGAAATTTAAGACTATTGAAGGATAGATTCAAATAGCATCCATCCTATATTCATTATTTTTATAAGCATTTATATGTAACTACCAACATACAGTTCCAGTACTTTTATCTAAATCTTGTCAATAAAATTTACGGGCTAATTTCATTTGTTGGTATTTGATTGAATATTGTATTTGATATATTTTTGAAAGCAGCTTCAAAATCTCTTGAAATGGCTGGTCCAATTCTTGAAACATTTCTTGAGAAATTTCATTCAATATTTATTTATTTATTGCCTAAAGAAACTATACATTTCTATAGCAAGAGATTGACCTCTGCTGAAAGCTGAACAAAAAAATACAAACATTACAAGAAGAAACATTACAGCTTAATCTTCAAAGTAATAAAATAATATTAAATACTTGATTAATAAAGTAGATAGTAACAATGATTTAAATAGACTTTATTCATTTATACAAATTATTTTAGGGAAGGAGTTTGAGGGATCTCCTCGTAGTATTAAATAATACCTTTACAAACCTATGTATATCTTTCCTCCAAAGCCTCAGAGATAAAATAAAATAAGTGGTTTAACTTTTCTTTATTTTCTATATCTAGTAAGTTAGCAAAAACATAAGAACTGTGTGAAGGTAAATACCTATTGTTAATGAAGATTCTCGACCGATCTAATAACAACTAAAGGAGATCTCGAGGAGCGGTCAATAAAATGTACACTTTTTTTAAATCTTTTCCAACGTTTCGACAAATTTATTGTCTTCTTCAGGGATAAAGATAAAAAAAATTGTTAATCGGTGTTGGATATATTTTCCATAAAACAAACTAAACTCAAATTATGTAATAAACAGAGAGAGTTACTAACTATATGAGCTACCATCATTTCTAATGATGTAGCTCATATAGTTAGTAACTCTCTCTGTTTATTACATAATTTGAGTTTAGTTTGTTTTATGGAAAATATATCCAACACCGATTAACAATTTTTTTTATCTTTATCCCTGAAGAAGACAATAAATTTGTCGAAACGTTGGAAAAGATTTAAAAAAAGTGTACATTTTATTGACCGCTCCTCGAGATCTCCTTTAGTTGTAAATACACTATTTAACAACCTCCTTCTCAAACATTTATAATAAGGGCATTCCAAAATAAAGTGCATAATATTATCATTTTGGCCCACCGCACAAGTAAAGCAACTCTTTTAGGATCCAATAAATGGGCTATTCGATTATAAAAAATCCTGAGGTAACGATCACTAGCTACTGTAATTTGAGCTATCAATCTGGTTTTAATGATATTTTGCACCTAATATTTACATATGAATTCCCATTCGCCCACGGACATATTAATCTATAGTGGATGATATATGAAGAGTTAAGTACTTCATTGATGTCAGTTTAAAGAAATTTTTTTTAAGTTATTAGAGACCACGACCGTATGCTGCGCCTCCCAGATGTCCTGCGCTACTAAAGAATAAAGCATTTCTCTCACAAGAGCCACCCAGTTAAAGGAATGTCAGAATCATCCAAAAGCTTCACAAGTATTCTATAGCATATCTTCAGAGGTGAGCTGCTTTACATCAATAAAATCTCAGCCAGAATTTTATAGATTTATTACAATCTTGTTTTTCACTTGCCGTCATTCAACTTCCAGCGTACGAAACTATTAGGGGGGACTTGTCGTGGCAGATTTAAGAGCAACTTTAAGAATATCAATTGGACACAATCGACTATAGTGAAGTAGTTCAAGGCCCAATTTTTTCACTGATCCCAAACTTCTGATCGGTAGTGTATATACATTCTTAAGGGGCGACAATTTGTCTTTGTCCGGGGCGATGTAACCGCTACAAAAAAAAAAAAACTTTTGTTCAATTTTCCCCGACGTTTTGCCTGCTTCAGGCATTTTTTTCCTTTTTGAATTTCTTAAAAACTATAGTTTAACTTGTGATATATCACCAAGTGTCCAACGTCGGTTATCACAAATTAACTATAGTTTTTAAGAAATTCAAAAAGGAGAACATTTTTTCCTTGTGATTGCAATAAATTTCCCGAAACGTCGGTGAATATTTGAAAAAAGTGTTGTTTTTTCTTTTTGACCGAATATTTATAGGATATGTTTCGTCAAATAAATAACTCTTTCAGTCAAAAAATGGTTGAGACCCCAGGATCCTCCTTCTAGAAGTCCCTAGCCATGTAGGCTTTCTCGGACTTATTCATCCACCATCCTTTGAGTCTACTATTCTTCTACATTTTGCCATCCAATCCTTGATACAGATTCACCCGAACCATTCTCCCAGCCTGTATTCCTCTGGCGTGTATGCACCAATTAAGCCTTTTCCCTTTCACTTATGCAATACAATGTTGATAACGTACATTTTTCTTCTTACTTCATCGTTCCTTATTTTTTCTAAACTTGATGTTTGCGCAGCCGCCTCTAATAATCCATTTCGGTGGCCATTTCTAAGAATTTTGATTTTAATTTAAAAATTCCTAAGTGATTCAATAAAAATTGAAAAATACAAAAGATAGAGATAAATATTGCTTGCGGTGAGAGGTATAGAAACCAATTATCTATGGCAGTCATTCAACTAACTTTCTCATAATGCAATTCTTATTTCTACTTGACAAAATTTTTTATGAAACTTCTCTTTTAAATTAAATAATAATGATGTTTACTATTTATATTACATTGGTAAAGAAACCACATCTGATACTGATGGTAGGCCTAGTACTCAGCTCCACAAAATTAATTTTCTTGAAAGAATGAAAGTGTGAAGCCTAAGTATATAAGTTTAAAGGAAATAGTTTCGTTTGTGGGGAAATGGCGTAAAATCGAAAAACCTTCTATAAGTTCCACTTTCGTTTAAACATTTTTTTTTCTTCAAACTAGACATTTTTGTCACGTAAATAACTGATGACTGATGATGTCCCGAAAATAAAACTTTTGAGACACTCAGATAATGCGAAAAATAAGATTCAAATAAAGGTTGTACAAGAAAAAAATTATGCTCTGTTGACAAAGTCTGCATTTTTCCTCATAGTCTAGCTTTGACATCCCTAAATTTATTTAGTCTACTGCCGCGATATAGGAAAAAGAAATCTGGTATAAAATAATCACCCTTCATTCCTTTATTGTATAATTCATCTGCAAATAAACGGTTAGTGGACATATATTACAGATAAATAAAGGAGGTGAGGATTATACTATTTAACTAAATAACATTGCATTGTGTGATAGCAAGCTCTCTATCAATCCAGTAGCAATGCTTGTGACGGCAATTTGCAGGACACTTTAAGTCTCGGGATACAACACCCTTCACAATTATTTGGAAGAATATTTTAAATCGGTATATATAATGAATACATGTAACTTAATATGAGAGAAAATAACTTAATTAATTTTACTGTCACAATTAGCCCCCTTTAACAAATAATTGAATAATTAATAAAAGACAAAAAAAGATAGAGCTAAGGAACAAATGTAAAATTTTTCTTTTTTCTAACTGCTTTAAGAATGTAATTGTTGTAGATGAAGTTTATACTAAAAAATTAGTACTGCATTTTTATAAAACAAACAGAAAAAATTCAAATTTATATTTTTGTTGAATAAAAAAAGAAAAATAGTTGAAAAGAAATTAAAATTAACGTTTCTGAATTCACCGCCAGGTAACAGCACTTACTTAATCTAGAATTTGTAGTAGTTCAAACAATTGCCGCTAGAAAGCATAAGCTTCTAGATATACAGAAGTGTAGTTCCAAAATTTGCCACCCGATCACAGCGCCATCCTGTGATGTACCTTTTTTAATAGTTAAATGAGTCTTTGGAAATTGATTCCCAAAAAATCTTTGGAAGTAGCGACACCTAGTGACAAACTATATAACCATAAATAAAATTGATTTCTCAGTAGGTGCTGTTATCTTGTGGCCATGTTCATAACTACAAATATACTAATTTTGAAAACAAAAAAAATCTGGTGTGGAACACTCACACAACTTTGTCTTACTCCAGTTTTCAAAATTCTAATCAACAAACTTCATAGTTAGTATACCAAATTTAATAAAATTCGTCGGTGTTTTATAGAGAAAATCACAAAAACTGTAGAAATTACTTAGATGTATATTATAATTGGAAAAAAAAGCGTACACTTCATTTTTAAACTAGAAATAAATGAATATATTAATTATATATTAATAAAATTCAAATATTTATTTATCTTTTTTCTACATTATATTTCTTTCGCAAGCTATTAAGATAATTCTTGGCATATTATTTGCCAAGATATTTTTCTGGAATAATGCTTGATATGATATATTTTTCCCTCCTTTCTTTTTCATGAGAGGGTTCAGATTTTTTACATTTGTTTTTCAGTTAGAAGCTATAGAGGGCTGCGAATATTAAAATTATCATATGTAATAACTTAGATACAATGTTAAAATAAGAAATTTAAGACTATTGAAGGATAGATTCAAATAGCAATCCATCCTATATAATCATTATTTTTATAAGCATTTGTATGTAACTACCAACATACAGTTCAAGTACTTTTATCTAAATCTTGTCAATAAAATTTACGGGCTAATTTCATTTGTTGTATTTGATTGAATATTATATTTGATGTATTTTTGAAAGCAGCTTCAAAATCTCTTGAAATGGTTGGTCCAATTGCTTGAAACAATTCTTGAGAAATTTCATTCAATATTTATTTATTTATTGCCTAAAGAAACATTTCTATAGCAAGAGATTGACCTCTGCTGAAAGCTGAACAAAAAATACAAACGTTACAGGAAGAAACATTACAAACATTACTGCTTAATCTTCAACGTAATAAAATAATATTAAATACTTGATTAATAAAGTAGATATTAACAATGATTTAAATAGACTTTATTCATTTATACAAATTATTTTAGGGAAGGAGTTTGAGGGATCTCCTTGTAGGTATTAAATAATACCTTTACAAACTTATGTATATCTTTCCTCCAAAGCCTCAGAGATAAAATAAAATAAGTGGTTTAACTTTTCTTTATTTTCTATATCTAGTAAGTTAGCACAAACATAAGAACTGTATGAAGGTAAATACCTATTTAACAACCTCCTTCTCAAACATTTATAATAAGGGCATTCCAAAATAAAGTGCATAATATTATCATTTTTGCCCACCGCACAAGTAAAGCAACTCTTTTAGGATCAAATAAATGGGCTATTCCATTATAAAAAATCCTGGGGTGACGATCACTAGCCATTCTAATTTGAGCTATCAATCTTGTTTTAATGATATTGCACCTAATATTTACATATGAACTCCCATTAGCCAAGGGACATACCAATCTATAGTGGATGTTATATGAAGAGTTATAAGTACTTCATTGATGTCAGTTTAGAGAAAGATTTTAGAGACCACGACCGCATGCTGCGCCTCCCAGGTGTCCTACGCTCCTATAAAATAAAGCATTTCTCTTACAAGAGCCACCCAGTTAATGAAATGTCAGAATCTTCCAAAAGCTTCACAAGTCTTCTATAGCATATCTTCAGAGGTAAGCTGCTTTACATCGATAAAATCTTCAGCCAGAATCTTATAGATTTATTAAAAATCTTGGTTTTTCACTTGCCGTCATTCAACTTCCAGCGAACGAAACTATTGGGGACTTGTCGTGGCAGATTTAAGAGCAACTTTAAGAATATCAATTGGACACAATCGACTATAGTGAAGTAGTTCAAGGCCCAATTTTTTAACTGATTCCAAACTTCTGATCGGTAGTGTATATATATTCTTAAGGGGCGACAATTTGTCTTTTTGTCCGGGGCGATGTAACCGCTAGAGCGGGCGCTGCTCTCTATGTATATAAGTCAGTTTTCTTTAAATATATATATATTTATTTATATACAAATTTATAAAACTTTGTTTTTCCCTTGCAAGAGACTTCAAAACAATATTTCTCGTGAAAACTCAATTTGAAAATCATTTTGGTTTTAGCTTGAAAATCTCCTCTCATTAATCAATTACAAAGTTTATCAATAATTAAAATTAATCTATGGAAGACTGGACAATTATTACAACGGTTTTAACAAGAAGCAAATGAAATTCACATTATAATTAGATCTACATCTGCCAATTCAAACTAATAATCCATTTCGGTGGCCATTTCTAAGAATTTTGATTTTAATTTAAAAATTCCTAAGTGATTCAATAAAAATTGAAAAATACAAAAGATATAGATAACTATTGCTTGCTCTGAGAGGTATAGAAACCAATTTATGTATGGCAGTCATTCAACTAACTTTCTCATAATGCAATTCTCAGTTCTCCTTGACAAAATTTTTTATGAAACTTCTCTTTTAAATTAAATAATATTGATGTTTACTATTTATATTACATTGGTAAAGAAACCACATCTGATACTGATGGTAGGCCTAGTACTCAGCTCCACAAAATTCATTTTCCTGAAAGAATGAAAGTGTGAAGCCTAAGTGTATAAGTTTAAAGGAAATAGTTTCGTTTGTGGGGAAATGGCGTAAAATCGAAAAACCTTCTATAAGTTTCACTTTCGTTTAAACTTTTTTTTTGCTTCAAACTAGACATTTTCACAAAATACCTAATATTATGTAAATGTTAGACGCCATTCATCATTGAAATGATACTTTAGATGGAGGTATAAAAACATCGCACACTAGAACCACGAAAATCAATTTTTCCGGAAAAATTCAGCAAATAAAAGCACAAATGAAAATCTCTAGAGTCGTTTTCGAAAAACTAAGTTTTAAAAAAATATTACAGTAAGTAATGTTGAACAGTACACTACAGTAAATACGAATTCTGTTGGAACTTTCTTATCACTTCCTCTGGATAATTAAACAGAATATTAATTTTTTTCCACAAACAAAACAAAAAAAAAATACTTTATAGGACCTTAAAACATGTATTTTCCATTTAAACTCAATTATAAAATTTGACATGAACGTAATATTACCTCTTGCAGCAGTAAGAAAAAGTAAAATTAATATATATTATATTACCGCTGAAATAGTAATTGTTTTATAGGGTTCATTAAAAAAAAAAAACTGCAATTTAAATTCCTTTTAATATATATATACAACTAAAGTCGACTTAACAATCCCAAATTATGTAGTTAATATTTATTTATTCACCATATACGTTGTATATATACGTCCCTCAGTTCTATTTACTACATCCCAAACTGTACATGTTAATGATTTAGGATCCATAATATCAGTAAAAAATTTGCCATCTAAATGATCCATTTCATGTTGTATTATCCTAGCTGACCATCCTTTAGCTTCCCAAGATTTTTCTTTTCCATTATGATCTAATCCTGAAATTATGTTTCATATCTTAACAATAGAGCTTATTTCGTAAATAAATACTTTTATATTATTTCAAAAAGTGAATTTTAATGACCTTTAAGTAAAACTTTCTTGTATCTGGGTATATTGGCTGTATATCCTTTCATACTTTCACAACATTCATCAAAAACAATTTTCTCATAATCCAATATCTTCATGACTGGATTAACCCATACCTTCAATCAAATAAATAAATATTATATAGGAAGAAATCAATGTCTTGGATGAGAAGGGTCTATTATATCGTCTATTTTCAGAATGTTGAGTTTTAACAATGCCAACATTTTGATGATGGCAGTTTTTAGGGAATTAAGAAACAAGAAGATTGAACAAGAAGAAATAGATGATGTTGCTCTAGTATATTTTTATTAACAATATTTCGTTTTTAATAGACCAAAGGAATATAAATAAAAAACCCTAGCGTGAACTTTTCACAAGAGTTTCTTTCTCTTTCTGCATTTTCTACGATTTCACGATCATTTTTTTCTTTAATCATAAAATTTTTAATCCATATTTATTTATTTATTTATTTTTGGCGTTCAACTACGTGGCAATTAGCTACCACATTTATTTTTCTTAATATTTTAAATAGAATTAGCATATTAAAGCACCGTTCGTTAGAGAGCACTAAGCATAAATATTCATAATCGTTGGAGTAGCTTTCGTGAAACTCTAAAGAAAATCTGTACGATCGCAACGCTTCCTTTTTTTAGCAATAACTACGACTTTGTGAGGAGATAGTGCACTACAACCTGAATAAGCAGTTTCTCTCGTTACGGACTTCTCATCACTGGTGGTAGTGATTTCAGGAGAAAGAAAATCTAAGAGTAGCTGGGCTTGAACCCGGGACTCCACGTGGGTAAGCAATAAGTCCACCGTACAGGTGGATTAATAAGCAATAAGTCCTACCCTTTTACAGCAACAAGAATGATGACATAATAATATTAATAATAATATAAAAAAATGCGATTGCAACTACAAACTCCTTGGATTGAAGTATATAATCACTTCATAACTTCAAATTTGGCCAAAATATTTTTTTCGGATTAGATTTTTTTCTCTTAAAACGCCTAGCCTACTGATAGGGAGGTCATTCAGCAGCTTGCAATCCAATAAAGTCTGGCCACAAAAGCCGTGTCCAATTTGATAAAATGATGGCCTTTACGGTGGATTAAAATACTACTTCCACTAATATCAGAATTAACAACGTAATCATCATCATCATCATTACTATTGTTATTCTTATTTCAAGTAATTAGTGAAGCGGAGTTATCAGTTGCAACAACTGACAAAGCAAAACATACCGTAAGATGCACGCAATCTATTTCATAGGGGATACAGTGGGCTCCCTACTACACTAGTAGGGTGCAAGTGTCGCTAGAGGTAATCAAGCCCTGCTTTAATGCGGAAGCAAGATAAACCTCACTTCTGCTCCCGTTTGCAGTAAGAGTTTCTCAACCAAACTTCTGCTAGGTAACCTCTTCCTTCTGGGAAGATTTAGTAATCCTTTTATGCACGCAGTAGGAAAATGGTTTCGGGGTACTCAGTCTGCTCTCCTATGGGCAGACATATGCTTGCTCATTACAACAGTGACAGCAGTGACATGGAACCAATTGCACAATATGACTTGGGCAACCCTATAACATTGCTTCCGTTAGTAACTTGGTCCCTTGTTAGTACAAATTGTGGTACATTGAAGACATTTTTTTAAAAAAAACTCTTAAATCATCTAAAAATGCAGGCAGCAAAAATAAAGTTGAATCAAAAATAAAATTTTATTTAAATAAATAATTCTTACTTGTAATGGAATTGGTTCCATTTCTCGTTGATCATACATTGCCGGTGAATGGAATTTCTTTTTTATTGGAAACTGTACAGCGAATATTCGCAATGATACTCCAATTTGTGGAGCTGCTATCCCTGCTGCATCTGATTTTTTCATTAAAACATATAATCTAGAAAATAACTAAAAATATTTAATTTAAAAATAAATAAGAACTTTCCTTCTTTAGAAAGCCAACCAGACTAAGTTGGCTAAGTGCTAGTTTGTTTTAGACATAAGAAGCATTTCAGATTTTTCTAAAATTCCTGGCGGTAAGAATTATAACAAGCAACCAATCGCATATTGTTATGAATTAATTATGGGTAAAAACATAGTAGTTATATTCGAATGATTTTGGTGATCATTTCTCGCAAAAGATATTTACAATCCTCAGCAATATAGGATTAACGTTAAATAGCTCAAATTTGCCTATAAATTAAAAGTAAGTTATCCTTCCAACAACCAGAAATTTTAATAAACGTTAGTTCTTTAGTTTTATAGTTGTACCTGCTGGATAAAAACATCATTAAGTTTGGTAGGATCTACATCTCTCGCTTTTTGTCTTAACACTGGATCACCTATTTGTACAATGTGCTTGTAAGGTGCAGCAGGAGGAGTACCTCTCCACCAGTTTTGGTACAGTATTTTGAAAAGGCGCAAATTCATTATGTCTTAAATTAATAAAAGTAAGCAACTCTTTAATAGCACGTAGCTTTAAACTGGAAATGTAATAACATAACAATGTAATGTTCTCAATTAAAAATTAAAAAAACCAATTTAAATAAGCAATCTTGCCTAAATAATTATCAAAAGACAGCTCAATTTCAGGCGCTAGTCACACGAATTATATTATACATGCTACATTATTAATATATAAAATTCCATAAGTTAATGCTCATTGGAAGGTTATAAATCACTGAAGATTATAATATCGAAAACAATTTGTTTCGATAGTTAGTAATTCCATTAAGAAGTGGAAGAAATAAATATCTAATTTCAAAAGTATGACTTTTATTACATAAATATTAATCTTGACTGGTTTTTCAGTTATTCAACTTTGTTTTAAGCCACTATATATTCTTGACTACTATGGCATCAATCGATTTAATGCGCCTGTTTTTATTAATGTACAGGTAGGTTACAATAATATTAAATAACATGAAAGTTGAACTGTGTTTAGTTGTTAACATCTTTTGATTTTTGTATTCAATAGCTTATTCAGTTTGTGAATAATTAAATAGTAAGTTCTAAAGCATTCTGCTCAGAATGTTTAAGTATTTTATAAATGAACTTATTAAATATGCGGTTTATAAATCCTATACATTAATCAGACAAAATAATCGAAATCCATTCTTTTAATGTTTAGAAATTGTAACATTAGAGTACTTCGATTTCATTTCAAAGCTTAACAATATCAATAAAGAGAAGGAAATTGAGAGTTTTTTTAAATGAAATTTAGTTTTTCGTTCGAATGTAGTAAACAAATTACATAAATCTCTCTTCCATTTTTTCTCAATCTATTAATATTTATCACTTATTCAGAAATTTGTAATTACGGTTGAACTTTTTAGAAACTATTGTAATTTCATATTAGGTTTATAGTAAAAGTTCCTTGAGGATTATGTTAAGGGGGTTAAGATTTGATTTTAAAAAATATTCATGTTTATTAGCATAATCATTCATCAGCAGGAAGTTGAGCCCTTTTACTTTTGTGGGATACAAATCCATGAAGTATGTTGATTATCCTTGAAATGATTTTCTGTATTGAAAGGAATGTTCCAAACAAATTGAATATGTTGACGTATAAAATTAGTTGGTATCTGAGTGTATTGTTAGTATTATATTAGTAACAGTAACTGTAGCGATAATGTTTATTTATAAACAGTACGAAAGATAAAAATATAAAAAATTATGTAAACATGCGGCTGCGATTATAAAACCGTCTGCTTGTATATTGTTAGTATAAGTGCATAAAATAATAATAACTTTATCTTAAATCTCAGTGGGAATGAAATTGTAGAAATAGGCAATGCCATATTTGCTAATATATTTTATAGCATATTTCAGTAGTAATTAGTTTTTTAGCTTAACAGATTATTTTTGTAATATCTGAAACACTTCTATTAGATACAGTCTACACCTTAGATTAGATTAGATTCTAACGGGGGAATTGGCTCTTCAGCCTACCAGTCTACACCTTTGTCAGTTTCGCTTCTCAGTAATTACAAATATTGCATTAAGTTTGCGAACATACTTCAAATATTCTTTCATTGCCTTTTTGCTTTACTGTTATTATTTCTATTTTGTTTTCCAGATTTGAAACAGCAACATGGGACAGAAGGAAATAAGCACAACAAAAAAATGTTAAACTTCACTCTCCAAGGTATCCAAAAGTGTAAGTTGAATATGATCTTTTTAATGTGATTGGAGCCAAACAAAATATTTGAATAACATTGCAAAGTAGTTGAGAATTTTAAGAAATGGATATGTATAAGCAGCTATGACAAAAATATCTGTTGTTAATGTTCCAGTTGTCTTGTTTTGATAGAAATAAACATTTAAATGGTTTATAACATATATCAACGTTCAGCGTTTTGGTTAATATATCTATTTTGTATTCTGTAGCTACGTCATAGCTAAAAACTAAAATCATTTCATCAAGGTGACTTATGTGGCTCCCTTGCGTTTCTTTGATGTGTATTTTATGAGATCAGTCAAAATAAAAAAAATATAATAATATGAAATGGAAGTGAGTATGTGTACGCTAAATCTGAGAAGTTGTACATACGGATTGTAAGAACAAAAAGAAGTTTCCTTTTTTTTATTTTTCGGGAAGTTGAACGTCTACTTGACAGTTTATTTGCTTCACAGGGAGAGCATTATGTACATTACTTCTTTTCTAAGAAACGGGTCCTTATTGACGGCATTCTCGTATACTTGCGAACCTTAAGTTTGGGCATCCATATTATGGTTATCTCAGATAGAGTCTTTACACTTGAATGATTTGTGAAGGAAACTTAATAAGCAAGCACAACTTACAAGAGGCAAATTGGTCATTAAGTAGTTTTTTGTCCACCAAAAATTATTTTGCTAGGCCGTTGGTTTTGTTGAAACTTTGGATGACATAGCAACAAAATACATCTTGAAATCATTTATTATTATTAAATAGTTATGTTAATACTTATTTTTTATATAAATAATATAAATATTACTTTTGTGCGGTCATTTCATAGTAATGCTTCGAGTGTCATCGTCTTTTATCCTTAGCAAAAGATATGAGTGCTTCCAAAGATCCTCATATCCACTTCAGGGTTTAGGAGCCATCATGTCAATATTCAAATCTGATAAGTTACTATGTAGAAGCCTGGAAGGCTCTAGAAATGCCTTCTTACCATTTCAGACATAGAAGTGGAAAAAATTAGACTTTATTTTGAAATTAAAAAAAATTATGGGGCAGCGTTTTCTCACTTTGATCACTGCTTATAAGTATCTGTAGTCCATTTCTTCTTCCCAGCTCTTATCAGTACAAATTATTATTGGAGGTTAATATATTCTCATATTCTTAAGATGGTTGGATGTTAAGATACTCTCTTATCTGAAAAGAAATTTCAGTCTCAAATTAGCTCTAAATTTTTAAATTTTCTGTTTTAATTGTAACCCAATAAATTCTCTTGTTCCAGGATATTATATTACAAATGAAAAGAAGGAAATAAATGTAGCAGTTATATTTAAAGTGATTGGTTAATAACTACGATGTTAAAGCAAGCTACAAAAGTTTTAAATTGTGATGTTTCCCTAATTAATAAAGGTTAGCGATTTTTCCATCTTAATATTATGTAATTAATTTAATATTACTTATTGATATAAACATTTATAGGTACTATATCGGTTGATGGAAGTTTTGGTAGCGTTTCTTCTGCTCATCTTGTATTACAAAGTTGTGATACATCAAGAAATTCTCTTAATCAAATTGATGAAAATGGTTCAGAATGCGATGTTAACAGTCTTGTATTAGTATCTCCGATTTTGAGAAATATTTTGGCAAAAAAAGATATTATTGAGGTGATTTTATGACTTAATTACTTAACTAACAAATAATTAGACCAAATATTAATAGTAGAAAAAAAAAAATGTTTCTGGTAAAACCACTACTATCTAAGATTCCTTTAAGTAATTATTTAGTATTTAATATGAAGATCAATTTGGTGGGAGATATTTTTTAGCTATTTTTCTAAATACTATATGTTGAAATGCAATTTTTTTTTTTTTCTTTACCAGCAACAAAATTCCTCATTTAAATCAGAAGATTCAAATAATGAAAATAATATCATCAAAACTCACGTTGAAGTTTCGGATAATCCTTCTGTATTTGATGAAGGTATTTTATTTAATTATTATTAATTTTTTTTTCTACATTGCTTTATAATAATAATATTATAATTATATGATAGATAAATATTTTGTAGCTTTTCCTTTAGTTGCAGACTTAGATTGTTTATCATCCGCCTATGATGAAGTTGGTGTACATAAAATCTATGATAAACCTGTTGTTTGCCGAGCCAAAGCTTCACTTCCCGCAAAATTTTTATACATACATTCTATATCAAGTAACAGAAGAAGTGGTAAGTTAATAATAATAAGCAACCATAGATTCAATAAAGAAAACAAAGTCAATTGAATTAATTTTCCTATCATTTTTTAAATTTTTTTTGGTGCAATTAAAAAATATCTTTTAAATTCAAAAAATCTCTGAAACAATTGAAAAGTACGCAGAAGGAATATATGATTTTTTTATTAGTTTGTTGTATTGAGCTAACCTTATATTTAGAAAAGAATCATATTCGGAAACTGATTTATTTATTTCCTTAAGGTGGAATGTGTACATAGTATAAGAATAATACTTGTAGTCTGTTAGAAAACATAATTCTGTGGAAAAAACTCCTACAACATTTTTTCCAAAAATGCTAAAATTTACTTTTATTACTTTCTCTTACTACTGTAAAAAATATTGCATGTCAAAATTTCAAAATTCACCCGAAATAAATATTTTGAAAAAATAGTGAATATTCTGTATAATAATAATAATAAACTGTCTTTATTGAAACTATCATTACAAAAAGAAAACATTACTTAACAAGATGTTCATATTAAGGAAAGTAATCATATCATTATTTGTACCGTAAAAACAAAAAATAATCTATACATAAAGACAGGTACCCTTGGTATAAACCATCAGGGGAGAGGGGAATTTACAAGAATAACAATAAATTATAATTAAAAAATAGTAAATAAAATAAAAGTACAATTTTTTCAAAACATAACTGAAAATCTTCTTTTGAAGTAAAATAAAAATTTCGGACCAATAAAACAAAACAAAATATATATTTATATAAGATTACAAGGTGTTGCTACAAGTTGTTGCCTGTAGTTAAGGCCATCCTGCAATATTTTAATACTACATTCCATTTTTTACCGTTTAAAAATTCTGTCAATTCGGCTATTGTCAATAAATCCTTATTGAAATAAGAAATTCTAACTTTCTTCAATATAGGACATGTCGCCATAAAATGAAATACAGACTCCAATTCATTCGTATTACACATTGAGCATACTTGAGGCATACCACTATTATATCTTTTATAATTTAAATTTAATAGCTCAGCTCTCATCTTTGTAATAAGCTCTATGTCTTTGTATTAAAATTATCATTAAAATAGGCCGCTTCATCTTTCAAATTATAATGTAATAGAATATTCTGTATACATGGCATTATTTATATATATAACGTGTGTGTGTGTGTGTATTTTGTGTTCGTAACTAAAATCTCACTAAAGAGGAAAATCGCAGGAAGTCCAAAGTTGATGTTCCATTTATGGGTAGCACCATCACATCCGACAAAGTTTTGTTTAAAACCCCTTAACCGGAATTATGTCTTGGCAGTTCTAATTATAGTTTCATTCTGGTTTTTCAAAAAGTAGTGAATCGTTTTTTCAGTAATTCCTGATCTTCTTGAACTTAGTTCTAACAGTTTCTTTATATTTTGCATATCAATAGCATATATATAAAGGTTTTTCAGTTTTATTTAAACCATTTTCCCAGGCAAATTGATTTGGAAGGTTTTTAGTGGAGCTCCAACGTATCAATCCTGTAAAGTGCTGTTTTAGTAAAATGTACGATTCTATTAACTAAATAATATTAAGGCATATTATATGCACTTCTATGTATTATTTTAGTGATTCTAGAAAATCTGGAAGTTAGTCCTAACTTTGAATTGCTGTGTTTTTTCTGCGGGCTGCCAGAAGCGCTATCCTACGGTGTATTCAGTCACATTAGGGTAACAACCTGCAATTACATCCCTAAAAATAATCCGCACAAATCCTACATTTATATGTTATGGCCAAGGCCCAACGTTTAGTAAATAATTTGAGCCATTTATTTTGAAATTGACTGGAATCTATTTTATAGCCATTCAAAAACATCCATTTTTAGCTAGAAACAAGTGTTATTTTTTAAACAATATTTTTATTATATTAATTGTGTTAGCAAAATTAAATACCTTTAAAAACACAAAAACATTATACAACCATATTATCCCTTTTCAATATTTTTAAATTAATTAAAAAGCAAACCCTATGAATAAGTAAGTACATTCAGATTTTCATGTATTCTAAATAAATAATAATAATAATAATAAACTTTGAAATGACTACTAGAGAGTAAACATATAATTCCATAACTGATAGCTCTTCTCTTCTTTTTAAAAATTACACTTACAAACTGTGATCAAATGATTAATTTTTTGCATTTATGTATTACTTATGCTGAGTAACTTATGCTCCTCAGAAAAGAGACTTGAAGATGAAACACAAAAAACAGACAGACCTTCCACAGAAAAACCCAAGATCCAATAGTTTGTCGAGAAAAAGCTCAGAAGTCGAGCTGTTCAACAAGGGTACCTCTTTGTTAGATAAAACCGGAATTCCAGTTAAACCATTAACCCAACCATTAACCGCATGCATAGCATAAGGATAGAATCATATACGAACTTTCGGAAACTGACCGGGACACTGTTAAACGGACGGACTCGAACTTCTCAGAAAGGTTGGTCCCCGAGAGCAAATTAAATCAAAAGCTCCCTGTCCCAAGTAATGAAGAATTTGAAGAATTTAAAGCAAAAATGTAAACAAAAACCACTGATTGTTGTCACTTTAGACGTCAGATCGTTGAGTTCTGAAGATAGGCGGCTAATAGAGATTGAAAACGCAATGAAGGATA
Organism: Triatoma infestans; assembly: GCA_011037195.1. NCBI lineage: Eukaryota > Metazoa > Arthropoda > Insecta > Hemiptera > Reduviidae > Triatoma > Triatoma infestans. Next base: position 4,861 of record JAAEAF010011012.1, on the reverse strand, counting down.
CTGATATAGACATCTTTGGAATTTCCGAAGTCCGCAGAGGTTGGGAAAAACTAATTTTAAGAAAATCTGGCTTTTGTGTTCTACTATTTTGGCAGATATCAGGGTTTTATAGGTGTGTTGGGTTTCTAGTAGAGAAAGACTGAAGGATAAAATACAATTATTCAGGGCGAGGCCTATGCTCAATATGGACCTGGTTCCACAAACACAGCAACAAGATGAGAGAGAAGAAGATATATATATTAAACATTTAAAATTTATATTTAATTTAATGTGTAAATTTATTTACACTTGGTCTTTGAAAGTCGCCGATGGGCGACCAAATCTGGCCACTGACCTGAATCACTGGTCGCCGACCTAACCAAGGTCGCACGCTACTAGAGATGTCTTAGTGTGAGAACTTACTTACACACTTGACAGTGTGTGAGTAAGACTAATATAAACTTCGTCCCACTGGAAGAGGGGATCATTATATCAATCATCATTATACGAGTAGCCACATCATTATATCAGTATCATTTTACAGCAGCAGTTATACTTGAGTTCCGAGCGCGTCCCTATACAAGCTTATACTTATAATTATTTTCATAGTTGTGCATATTAGTTTATTTATTATAATCATTTTAAATTATTTGTTATTAACTCTTAAAATTATTTATTTACAAATATTTATGTACTATATCAAACCATATTAATATTGTAGTTTTACCATTTAGGCCATTCAAATATTGTTAAAATATCTTATGTCTATTTTTATAATTCAGTGTAGTAAAATTCTCTAAAACTAACTTCCACCTAATAAATCCCTCTTCAAGGGCATATAAGTCTTCATGCCCTCAGGAATCACGACAATTGATTCCACAAAAAAAAAAAAAATAAAAAAAAAAAGCTGTACCAGTGAAAATCATTTGAGTGTTCACATCAGTTTTTTTTTTACAGTATCGACTAAGTCACCTGTAATTTTGAAACTTAAATAAGTATTATAATTTATTAAAAAAACACAAACTTCTTTACTGAGCAAACAGGAATAATATGATTGTGGAGAAAAATTAAAATGAAACATGATTTTGTTTTTACTTTCTCTTACTCCTAATAAGAGGAAGTATTGTAATCGTGTCAAATTATCGATATCGAGTTTTCACCGGAAATATCAATTTTGAGGTCCCCGGAAGTCCTAGCGCAGAAAAACGAAAAATCGTAGAAAGTTCAAACTTGATATTCCGTTTAGGTATCACCATGGGACCCGACAGTGGGTCATCTGTTAAAATTCCTCAACCGGAAGTAACACTTTACTTGTTGCTTTTTTTACGTTTTTACAATTTTCTCAAAAATCGCTCCAACGATTTTCTTCAAATTTGCTATATCAACTACACATACTAACAGTTACAACTTTTATTTGAAACATTTCTCTGGGAAAATTCATTTAAGGGCACTTTTGGGGGAGGGGTGGGGATAGGTTTTCATCTAAAGTGCTATTTCAGTTTATTAGACAATTCACTTTACAAGTGTAAAGTGTAAAGTGCATTTACTTTACCACTTTATTTTATTTAATAAAAGCCTGCAGACTTTTAATTCACCCAGGTAAAATCTTTTCTGGGCTATCATAAGCGAAAGTTCCACCATTCTAAAACAATAAGAAATTTTCAAATTCCTTAATTCATCGTAACATCCATTGTAGAAGTTTGACTTTACAATATGAGATATCAAAATATCTGAAAAGTTTGAACATTTGTTTGGTACAATCTTTTTTTGTAAATTTCATCATGCACATTTCCGCTAGAATGTGTTTGTTCGTTGGGTTTTCCGTAATGATTTTTAGTTATAAGTATATGTAGCATATGAACTGAAAAATATAATTGAGTAAATCAAACAATTTTTAAACTTAGTTTTGTTTTATTTTTGTTTTTTAAGGGGAATGCGGTGTTTTTGCTAGGAAAGACTTACCTAAAAAAACTTTATTCGGGCCAATGGAAGGTGAAATTGTAGATGTTCATTCAAATACAGAACACAGTGAAATAAAACTACTTTTAGAAGATGATGGTGTTTTTAAAAAATTAGATGTCTCAAATGATTGTAAGTGATGTGTATTTTATCCAAATTATTGTAACAGCAACTTTATTGTTGCATTTTTACAGTATCTAAATGTTGTTATGTATAGTCTTAACTTTATTCATGTTTTTATCAAGGTTATTTATAAAAGTTATTTTTGAATTAATTCCTGTATAATTTTTTGGAAAAAGGTAGACAATTTATTTATTTATTTATTTAAGTTGTAGTAGAAACGTGTTTTTTTTGTCTTTTCTTCTTCCGCTTTAAGGAATCTATTCTGAAGTTTAGCGCTAAACTCTGAAACATCCCATGCTTTTTATGTATGAATCTAATTTGGTCACCTACATCCTTATGGATTTTTCATATCTGTCGAACTCCTACAAATTTTAATCTTTCGTCGAAATTTAGGAATCGAAATATCGGCATGACTGGTACTCCTGAACTAGTAAAATAGCAGGAAAGACACGATCCTGATAGATCGATCTAGTTCATTCCATTTTAAATAGATTTTTTTATATTTCTAAATATCTCTGGGGAAGAAAATATCTTTCTATACTTGTATACTTTTTTATTATTTCGTATAGATCTAAGTAATTGGATGAGATATGTACGTCCGGCTAGAAATATTGAAGAACAAAACTTAGTACTACATCAAAGTGATAAAAATTTATATTTTTCTACAATAAGACATATTAAAGCCAAAGAAGAATTGAAAGTATGGTATAGTAATTCGTATGCGAAAGCAAGAAATTTAACACTTTTACCAGGAAATAGAAAAAATAATGATAATTGTAAACAAAGTAAAGGTGATACATCAACAGCAAGGTAAATTATTTGGTATAAAATTATTTATCCATTAAAAACAAAAAACAAAAAAAAATGTAAGAATAAATTATAATTTTATTGGGTTTTACAGTTTATGGTGTTGTTCGCATTGCCATACTTCATTTAAAAGTGCTACTTTATTAAATTTGCACGTTTTAACTCATGCTGCTGATAATATTGAAACTAAAAGTGATATCGGAAATAATTTGAATAACAATAATAATAATAATAATAATAAAAATAACAATACAAGTAATTCAGTTCAGGTAAGTCAAATATACTTATTTTTTGGAATAAATGAAAAAACGTCCGCATCCTAATGACCATTGACAAGCGAGAGAACTTAATTTGCATAACCGAATGACAACTCAACAGATGATCAAAAATGATTGTCAGCAAAAAACAACTTTACATAGCTCTGCCCGCTTCCATTTGGACATACGGACTGAAAACTAAATGGATCAGCGCTAATCGCAATTCTATCCAATGCCTCCAATCAAAAAACTTTCTCACAATCGTCAGTGCCCCTTAGCAACCACATTAAAAAAAATAAAATCTAAAAATCTTACTTATCTTTGACCTCGCCCGGTCGAGGCATACATTAAATATTCGGTCAAGCCATAATTATATATACAGTCAAGATAAATTAAACAAGCACCACAACCTTCAACTTTTTACCAAACAATACTTCCTCTTTTTCGAAAGCTGATTTGCCAAGGATATGAACGCACTTGAACATGCAACGAACACTTGTACGCACGATATAGAAGGGCGCCCTTCGAATTCGCTTCATCGTAATCTCATAGTAATCGACTTCACTGATATTATTCGTTGGATGGCCTGCGTTCAATTTGTCATTTTAATTTCTTTTAACTTAGAAAATGTATTGTGGGAGGGTTGTAATCTAAATGTAACAAAACGACACTTTTATTGTTTAAGGTTTTGCGCGGTTTGGTGGGGGTAGATTTGAGCTAGTCGATAGGGGCTGGATTGTAGAGGGGTGAGGGGCTGAATGAAACCCCTTAAAAGGAGGTGTTCTAGGATTATTTTGACCAATTTCAAATTCAAACTGTTATGAAAACCATAAAATTTTTAAATACTCTCCTTTTTCCCCATCTGTTTATTGCTCGGTATCTTCCATTACTATTATTTGTTTTCATCAGGGACATTTTCCGTGATAGCCTCCTTCGCTTTGTGCTCATCGACTGGTTTCGGGCGTTCGCCCACCATCAGGATGTTTTTGTTGAACAGTGTAATAACATAGACTTGCATAGAGCAAATGTAGTTGATACACTCAACTACAGTGTGTATCAACTGTATTTGTTCTGTGCAAGTCTATGTTATCACACTGTTCAACGAAAACATCCTGATGATGGGCGAACGTTCGAAACCGGTCGATGACCACAAAATGCGAAGCAGCTATCACGGAAAAAATGTCTCTGAACTTTCAGCTCTGCGGAACCAACCACCACAACAATTATTTCTTTTTTTGTTTTGCTTGGGCTAGTTTTATTTTTGTCACATCATTTACTTTTCACATTAAAGAGCAATCGTAAATCAACAAAAATAATGAAATCGCGTTTTCACAATAAAAGACTGGACTGAAACAACCGAATTCAGTGATTGAAAATGCGCTTTGATATGGCGGACAGTATTTTTCTCGGCAAACTAAAAATTTACAAGGACTATCAAACTCTTTAAAGTTGCAGAGCAATATTCCATTCAAATGTAGCTCCCGCAGGCTGTAATTATAAGTATATTGCTACTGCTAAACAAAATTGTGCAGAATTATTCGAAAATCACTCAGTCATTGCTTGCAGAGAAAAGGTCTTCCTTGACCTCTCTATTCTAGCACTCTTCTTCCATTTGAAGACAGATTGCACTTAGACCACGGAGGGCCCATTAAACTTCCAGTTCATTTTCACTCTCTTAAACTGTCCCTACATCATTAATAATTGTTGTTGTGGTGGTTGGTTCCGCAGAGCTGGAA